>JACEEZ010006248.1:10000-82098 GCA_016584305.1 Chionoecetes opilio | reverse complement strand
TTTTTTTTTTTTTTTTTTTAGGAAAGTTTATGAACGGCAGAAAATGGGGGATTATGATATAATATATTGGACTTTAGTAAGGCATTGACAAAGTACCACACGAGCGACTCTTAAATAAGGTTAAGGCTCATGGAATAATAGGAAGGTTCTTCGTTGGATCAGAGCTTGGCTAAGTAATAGGCAACAAAGGTTACAATTAAGTGTTCTAAATCTGAATGGGGGCAGGTAACGAGTGGAGTTCCACAAGGGTCTGTTTTGGGTCCATTACTATTTTTGATTTACATCAACGACTTGGATAGTGGGATTAGTAGTGATATCAGCAAGTTTGCTGATGATACTAAGGTAGGTTGGATTATTGGATCACAGAAACATATTGCAGGGAGACTTAGATAAACTTAATGAGTGGGCAGTCAGATGGCAGATGGAATTTAATATTGATAAGTGCAGCGTTATGAATGTTGATAGAAAAAACCCTGGTAATAGATACACCATACGCAATGTATCGCTGAACAGATCAGAAGGTGAAAAAGATCTTGGAGTGAGGGTGAGCCCAGACCTTCGACCTAGGAAACAATGTATTGAGGCTAGAAATAGAGCTAATAGAGTGTTAGGATTCATTACCAGAAGTGTTAAAAGTAGAAGTGCGGAAGTTATTCTAAAGCTTTATCTGGCTCTAGTCAGGCCTCACCTAGACTATGCGGTTCAGTTTTGGTCTCCATATTACAGGATGGATATAACCTTGTTAGAAACAGTGCAGAGAAGGATGACCAAAATGATACAAGGGATGCGTAGCTTTAGTTATGAGAAGATATTGAAGTTATTAAAGTTACACTCACTCGAGAGACGCAAAGTAAGGGGCGATCTGATAGAAGTTTGTAAGTGGATAAAGGGATTTAATAAAGGGGAGGTAAGAAAAGTTCTTACGGCTTTTAACCAGGGTAGAACAAGAAATAATGGATTCAAGCTGAAAAAGCGTATATTTAGAAATGAAATAGGGAAAACTGGTTCACAAATAGGGTGGTGAATGAATGGAATGGACTCAGTAGACAGGTAGTTAGCGCGGAGTCATTAGGGAGCTTTAAAGAGGTGCTGGATAGGTTCATGGATGGGGATGAAAGGTGGATGTAGGT
Organism: Chionoecetes opilio; assembly: GCA_016584305.1. Taxonomy (NCBI): domain Eukaryota; kingdom Metazoa; phylum Arthropoda; class Malacostraca; order Decapoda; family Majidae; genus Chionoecetes; species Chionoecetes opilio. Next base: position 80,968 of record JACEEZ010006248.1, on the reverse strand, counting down.
AGTGTTAGGTGACAGGAACTACCACGTGTAGGCCTCACGGCCTCTTGTAGCTTCCTTATTTTCTTATGTTCTTATGTTCTTATAATATATTTTGCGTTGTTGGTGACTTTAACGCCAGGTTTGGTAGGGGTGTGCGAGACCTGCCGTTGGCTAGCGAAATGCCTAATAGTGATTCCTATACGTATCCCCACATGCCTGATGACGTGCCCACGCCGAATGACAACGCGCACGTTCTTTTATCTTTAGATTTGGGCAACGCATTGCTTGTGCTTAATAATTTACAAATAAGGATTAAGAATTTTCCTAGTAAGAAAACATTCAAGAAAGTAGAGCAGTGGCTGTCTGAGCTGGATGTCGCTGTTGTATCACACCAGCTAGTCGAGTATGTAGAAAAACTTGATGTGTATCAAACAGACTGGCTACCATCAGATCATGCTCTGATATCTTTAGATATGACAAGTGCTTGTGGGCCCTTCGGACCCACGTATTGATGTTTGTATAGTAGTAGTTGGCAGCGAGCGAAGCGAGCTGCCACTTACCATAAGACCCATTCGCGTAAGGGGAGTGGACCATTCATGAGCCAAAAAGTGAATAACTACTCCTAAATATTGTCGGATTGAGCTGAAATTTGACATGCAAGTAGTGTTGTCAAAATCAATGGGGGTCTGAAACAATCTTTTTGCATAGAACATGCCCTTAATGAGTAATTAGCATAATGATTTAATTAGTGCTAAATAAACTTCGGTTTTACAATAACAATTTATTTTTCTTATGAAGTACAAAAGTGATCCTCGCTATAGGTTTGCATAATAAAATATCAAGGATAAGCATACCATTTGTAAATTTACACTTCCGTGTGTTATTGGTTTTAACTCGCTGCCACGTTCCAGCCGCAAGAACTGAGCCAAAAGCAAAGGGGCCAGAGGCTGGACGCCTATACTTGATATATATTAGACAACATGTGATTGCAAACTCCAATCGTGTTGTTGCTGTCGTTGGTCACTGGTCAAAGTGCCTCGGGGTAGACCACGTTCCGTGTGATTCCAACCCTTTGTGTTCCGTGTGATTCCAACACACACGCACTCAAACGTCCATGAGTCTACTGAGTTTGTGGAATGCGGCAAGACGTTACCGCAGAGTTTTTCCTGAAATCTAAGGGGTGTGTGTGGGGGGTGGGGTGTGTGTGTGTGGGGGGTGGGGTGTGTGTGTGGGGGGGGAGTTTTTTGAATTATAGTACGATTATATTATTCTTTTCATAGCTATTATCATTATTATTATTATTATCATAATTATTATTCTTATTATTGAAAGTAATAACAGTATTATTAATTTTATCAATATTAAATTATCATCATCATTATTATTATCACTATTACTGTCGGTACGTAGATGGTGTAGGGAATAATCTCTTAGAAATGTATCATATATCATCCTTGTTCAGCTTTGCCCAAAGGCTGCTTCACGGGAATACAACATTTATCAACATTTATTCCTCAGTCCGTGTGTCCTTCACCACCTACCGCCACCTGTCACAACGTCCTCATAGCATTGTTGTTACTACTACTGTTATCATTAGTATTGTCATTATTAATATATTTATTTTGTACTATTATTATCATTATTATTATTATGACTATTTTTTTCAACATTATAGTCATTGGCATTATTGTTATTATTATTGCTGTTGTTATTTATATTATCATTATTATTTTATCATCATAAATATCCTTATTATCATTAATAATATCGCCATATCCGCTATTAAGTTCTGACTCACGTTTAAGCTTCTTGGAGCGCAAGAGATTATTTGCGATAGATAATGTCAGAGCAGTCCTAAGGATATGATAAGTGAATAAATACTCAAATATGTCAAAATCAGAAAAAAGTAAATATGTACATGAATAAATACACTTCTGTTAAACAAGAAACAATATTTGTTTGAATCCGTTGATAATTTTCTTTTCTTAAAACATTAATTGTGTGAATATCTTGTAACTTAATAACTGTTGGCAACAAATCCGATTGAACTCAGAAATGTTGAAGTTTTTCCATAAAGCGGGCTTTTTGTTACTTTTTTGTTTGCTCTTGACCAGTCCTTTGTGAAAAAAAAGTGTGATCCAGTCGGCTGTTTTCAATTACCGGTGTTTTCAAGTGTTGCTTCGTAGGTCTGTTTCAGGGCATTGCGGAGACCTCACTAGGGAGGGAAATGGATCCCGTTGTTCGTTTTGGGTGTGGGGTGGGAACGCTATCTGGAAATGTTAGTGTTGTGGTGTTGATATTCCTGTACGTGTGTTTGCCTGCCCGTATCTACCAAATGCTCCACTTCCTTCTCCTCCTCCTCCTAGTACTACTAAACTACTAAACTTGATAAACACTTAGCATCAGCTGCCCAACTTGATTTCTTCGGCTCTACGTAATTTTTTTCTTTCTTAAATTATAGGAGTATGTTTTGATATTGCCCCGCGAATTATATTATTAACATCCCAGAATTGATTAGGGTTAGTGGTAGTTTCAGTTAGCATACTTCATTCCTCTTATCTATAATAATATAAGCGAAAGTGTGTCTGTGTGTGTGTGTGTGTGTGTGTGTGTTCGCTCCAGGTGCCGCCCAATGTGGCGGAATCCCCTCATATGGCACAGTTTTGGAACCGGCTCGAGCAGGGGAAGGTTTTAAGCTCATTTATGAGATGATCCGATCATTTTTTATTTTTTTTTAGCAGCCTATTAGCGAGAATTGTGAAGAAAAAAAGTGGGTTGCGAGAATTGAGGAAACCTTGATGTAGGGTGATGGGTAATGGGTAAGTGAATGGGTGGGAGGTGATGGGTGAGGGAATAGATGGGGGGTGATGGGTAATGGGTGAGTGAATGGGTGTGTGGGATGGATAATGGGTGAGTGAATGTGTGGGGGGGGGGTAATGGGTGAGTGAATGGGTGGGGGGTGATTGGTAATGGGTGAGTGAATGGGTTGGGGGTGAAGTGAATAGGTTGGCGTTAATACATACATTTCTATATCTATCTATTATCTATAATAATATAAGCGAAAGTGTGTGTCTGTCTGTCTGTGTGTGTGTGTGTGTGTGTGTGTGGTATAGGTTCCGCCCCCCGTGGCGCAATCACCTCATATGGCACATTTTTGGAACCGGGTTGACCAGGGGAAGGTTTTAAGCCCACTTATGAGATGATTCGATAATTTTATGTTTTAATTTTTTTAGCAGCCTATTAGCAATAATTGTGAAAAAAAAGTGGGTTGCGAGAATTGAGGAAACCTTGATGTAGAGTGATGGGTAATGGGTGAGTGAATGGGTGGGGTGATGGGTAATGGGTGTGGTGGTGAATGGGTGGAGGTGATGGGTTGGGGGGTGATGGGTGATGGGTGAGGGAATAGGTGGGGGTGATGGGTAATCTAATAATATAAGCGAAAGTGTGTCTGTCTGTCTGTGTGTGTGTGTGTGTGTGTGTGTGTGTGTGTGGTATAGGTTCCGCCCCCCGTGGCGCAATCACCTCATATGGCACATTTTTGGAACCGGGTTGACCAGCGGAAGGTTTTAAGCCCACTTATGAGATGATTCGATCACTTTTTTTTTTCTTTTTTTTTTTTAGCAGCCTATTAGCGATAATTGTGAAAAAAAAGTGGGTTGCGAGAATTGAGGAAACCTTGATGTAGGGTGATGGGTAATGGGTGAGTGAAAGGGTGGGGTGATGGGTAATGAGTGTGGGGTGATGGGTGAGTGAATGGGTGGGGGGTGTTGGGTTGGGGGTGATGGGTGAGTGAATGGGTGGGGTGATGGGTGATGGGTGAGTGAATGGGTGGGGGGTGATGGGTTGAGGGTGATGGGTGATGGGTGAGGGAATAGGGGGGGGTGATGGGTAATCTCTATAATAATATAAGCGAAAGTGTGTCTGTCTGTCTGTCTGTAAGGTAAGGTTGTTGTTTTTTTCTTTGTTTTGTTATGTTAAGTCTTCTTGTTTTGCAAATGTAGTTTTTTATGGTTAATATATGGTTAATATCTGTCTGTCTGTCTGTGTGTGTGTGTGTGTGTGGTATAGGTTCCGCCCCCCGTGGCGCAATCACCTCATATGGCACATTTTTGGAACCGGGTTGACCAGGGGAAGGTTTTAAGCCCACTTATGAGATGATTCGATCACCTTTTTTTTCTTTTTTTTAGCAGCCTATTAGCGATAATTGTGAAAAAAAAGTGGGTTGCGAGAATTGAGGAAACCTTGATGTAGGGTGATGGGTAATGGGTGAGTGAATGGGTGGGGTGATGGGTAATGGGTGTGGGGTGATGGGTGAGTGAATGGGTGGGGGGTGATGGGTGAGGGAATAGGTAGGGGGTGATGGGTAATGGGTGAGTGAATGGGTGGGGGGTGATGGGTAATGGGTGAGTGAATGGGTGGGGGGTGATGGGTAAGGGGTGAGTGAATGGGTGGGGGGTGATGGGTAATGGGTGAATGAATGGGTGGGGGGAATACATACATTTCTACATCCATGATTTCAGGAAAGTTAGAAGGGGCTATCGGAGAGTCCGTGTTTGGTGGGCCGAAGGCCCACCAAACACAGGTGGTGGGCCACCAATAGCCCTCCGCAGGAGCTAGCCAAAAAGTCCGCCTGGAGGGCGGCTTTGCGGCTAGTTCTTCATAAAGTAACTTCCATGTTTCTATCCTCTTAAGGGACAAGGTATACTTTTCCAACTGTTCTCTTACATGTAGTTTGATAGTAGTATGTAGTTCAGCAGATACCCTCAATATAGACCAATAGGTCTCCTGGCGTCTGTTCTTCCTCTGTATTCCTATGTATTCCTTCTTTTCCTGGCCTGGATTATTCTATTCTGCTGTGATGCTCGTAGGTTTGGCGTCAATAATGCATAACGTTATAGTCACAATGTAATATGAAGGGGAGACTCCGGGGGGTCTCTTATTTGTCGATGGATTTCAACGAGACTTTCAGGGAATCTTCTTCACAGTCTAAGCAATGTATATATCAGCCAATAACTGAGATTCCATACAAAAAAAAAAAAGTGTCGTTTTTGGGCGTATATTTAATCGAGTACTCTGATACTAAAGTTTCAAATTTGATGAACGTTGATGAGTTTAATATTTATTATATATGCAAATCTATTTTTAGACATATTTAACATAAACATTTCATGTCTGACGTTATAAGCATGTTTTTGAAAAGGCAACATTTTTGTAAGCTAGTAATATAAAATAAACTACAGATAACTTACTTTTTCTCAAATAAGAATTTTGTTTGAATATAATTTTAGAGTAGTGTTTTGTGATCAAAATACTTTTTACAGAATTAATATATTATGAAAACTAAATGAGTTTTATTGCTTTGAAGTAAAAGAAAATACTTTTTCCAGAAACGCTCCCTAAAGTTTTGGAGTGACTTTAACATCATTCTTTCAGTTATTTACAGATATTTTTTGCTCAAATTATTGCTTCCTGGTTCGCTTCTTTCTTTTCTTTGAGAGGGAAGAATATTACAGTTCTATAGATATAGGTATGTATCTGAAATACTTACATATGAATATAATACTAGGGTATCATTGGTGTCTGTTACATCTTTCTTCGTCATCATTTCATCAGAGACATGTTCAGGCACATCTTCATACGTAATCTTCTCACACTCACTGCGTTGCACTACCAAAACCACAGCAATTATCGTATCTTGTGTGCAGAGTGAGTTTCCCATCACAATCATCACACTTGCCTATACACTTCACTAAGTTTTCAAGCCTTTTTTTCTTGAGGACTACTATCTCCTCACTCTCATCCTCTGTTGTTCTATCATGATGTAATAGTTATTTTCTTATTTCTAATGGCCTCGTCAAAGCCTGTCCGATGACTTGGTCCCGCGTTGGGGTTGTATCAACAGGTGTGGTGGTTGATGAACCTTCACCACCACCACCACCACTGTCCTTCAATAGCTCAAGTTTTGCCCTGTTTAGAGCTCTTTCTCGAGCCTTCAAAAGCTCTTTACGCTTACTGCGAGGCATGATGAGTAAAATAAAAAGCCAGAAAGCACGGCAGAAGCCAAATCTAGTTTTTATTGGCTGTCCGCTCGTCTTACTAAAAAAAAAAAAAAAGAATCCGTTGTTGTGGTGGCTATTATGAAGGGGGGCGAGACGAGTCAGGTGGAGGCAGGTCAAGGAAGGCTGCTGTTAGAATAAGTACAGACAACACAACAACAAACATATTCACGTAATTAGAACATAAAGAGTGATAAATATTTGTCTGCGATCACTAACTTTAGGATTATGAATGCTCGCTTTTTGCTTTCTTAATCATCTATGTGTTGTGAAATGGGACTGAAAGGCGTGTGAGGAGAGGACTGGAACACTTTTCTGGGAACTTTTACTTCCTGCGAATATATTTTTTTTCTCCCGCATTATGCGTTAATTGGTTCATTTGTCAATTATTTTGCAATGAATACATGCAAATGAATAAAGTTGCAGGTTGCGTATTAGAGTTGCTGTAAGTGTTATGTTTTACCTGTCGCCCTCAGCCTGTGACGCGCGCTCCCCCACACCCACCCTGTGCACACCAACACAGAAACATTTAAGCTTAATTTAAGCGGCAAAAGTAAGTTAAATATCAGTTAAATTGAATTTAATTGAATTTTTATTTAAAAAAGAAACTATTAACTGACGATTTACAAATATAAGGTGAAAAGATTAATATTCCTACAAATTAAGGGCTCAACAAAATTAAAGAGGCAGATCCATGGACAGGGAGGTGGCGGGGTCCGAGGTCGGTAAAAGATAACTGTTATTGGAGTGTGGGGGATTCGAACCCAAGTGTTTTGTCTAGAAACAGCAATGCTTTACCACTGAGCTATGGAGCGCCCACTAAATAATGTAAGGAAGATATATTTGAACACATCACCCGAAACTTCTATTCCTCCCTCGCACTAAACTATTCTTCCTTCCTATTTCTGAAGACCATCTGGAGTGAATAGTAGTAACTCACATAATGGTTGTGAGGTAAACAAAACTATGATTAATAGTGTCAAGTGAACACCAGTCGTGGCGGTGTGAGGGGCTGGCTCGGTGGTCAGTGGGTCGCACCCAAGTCTGGGAACCTTATAAGTCTAAGAGCATTAGCCCACAATAGGCCCAAACCTGGAAATCTTGACGAACAAGCTGAAAATTTCAGGATAGGTCCAACAAAAGGTGTCAAGGAATCATATACTAAAAGTCTCGAAATTCCCCCTTGTGCATTTTTCAAAATTCAAGATGGCGTCCAAAAAAGGTTTTTTTTCTTCATATTTGCACATAATTGGTTTAGACAGGTTAGAAACATGAATAAAGCGCTTGCGTATATGTTGCAAGGTACTAGGAACACATTACAATGACTATCTAGGTGATCCAAATATTGGAAATTTCATTTAATTGGGATAACAACCGAATTTTCGAATATTTGGCGATATAACTGGTGACATTTAGAAAGCTACTTAGCGAAATTTCTCTCTCGATATCTGGCAACCATGAATTGCCAATGTTGCAGCTTGTTTATCTTTAGAGCTGATTAGAAGCATTCAATAAGCTATGTGAATTTCTTGATCATCACGATGAGTGTCAGTATTCACTACAAGAACTCTCAGATCAAATTGCCGAGTATCTACATGGACATGAGGGTTATTTATTGAAACATCTCAAGACTAAATCTGCAATTCGGCACACAAGGTTCTCCATGACAGATGGATCACTGACAAAGTGTCTGATGCAAGGACACAAAAGTGATCGTATCATTAACATGGCTGCTTCCATCATTCAAAATGATATCAGAATGACAGTGTACGACTGCGATGAGTTCACAACACTTGAAACAACCAACAATGGAGAGACACTGATAACCAGTTCTTTGAAATGCTTCTTGGACAAAGTCGTGGATGGCAAGGGTGGATCGAAATCACAAAGTCTCACAAAGAAAATGTACAGCCATAGCCCATGCAATAATTTCAGCAAGCCGACCGCGATCCTTCATTTCACCTCTCCTCCTTGCAATAACTGTGTACATTCATTGCAAGTACGCTTCCCGTGAGCTGATCACAATCTTGAGTAGTTTGAGTTTTACAGATGACTACAAGGAGGTCCAGAGGGTTGAACATGTCCTCATGACATAACAGGTGAAGCATCTTATCACTTGAATGGTTTCACACAGTTTGTCTTCGACAATGCAGATTTCAATGTATGTAGCTACTGTTAGTGGTCACAATGCCTTCCATAGTATCGGTGGTATTGCTTGTGTAACTCCACCTGGAACTACGGATACCCCACCAATCAAGCGCAAAGTGAAAGTATAATTTCCTGAATTAGCAGGAGCCTTTGGAAGCATCCCTAAGAAAACATACATGAAGCCGAATGCCTGCCTTACAATCTGTAGTAGTACATCCCCTGATGATTCCTGACCAGCCGCATAAGTCTCTGCGCTCAGCAACTGCGTTGGACTACCTCTGGGACATTAGCTGTATCATGGAACTGTCACCTTGTCCTTAATGGACCGGCTTCATGAAAGTGGCCATGCAGGGTGACCAATATGAGAGGACCAGGATAGAAACTCTATCCTTCATAAATATGGATCCCTCAAAGTTAAGCACTACCTACACTGCATTATGCTTCGCACAGAAACAGTGTGAAAAGCATGGCTTGAGGATATGCACAGTCCCATTCGACCAGCCTTTGTACATCAGAACTGCAGAGATGTAGCTTCTTCACAGGATCTTGACAGGATTATTGTCCGACTAGGTGGATTTCATTTTCTCATGTCGTATCTGGGTAGCATGGGTCAGATCATGACAGGTAATGGACTGGCAGAGCTTTGGGAGACACTATATGGTAAAGGATCCGTGATGCATATGCTATCTGGTCATTTTCTCAGCTCAGCTGTCCTCATAAGTGTCTTGATGGATACAACTGGCACCTTGGATGGCATAGACAAAAGCCACTTGGAGAACCTGCACAGGGCCATTCTAAACCATGACAGAAATGCTACTGATGTAGCTGAGGATGAATATATCAAGCATTTGAGCCATACCATTTCACAACTCCTAGACCATGCTACAAGTCATAGCAGAACCGGATAGGTGTGGGTGCAGTATATCAGGCAAGTGGCTCTTATACAACGATTCAAGCGAGCTGAGAGGACAGGGGACTGGGAGCTTCATCTCAGCCGTGTAAGGGAGATGATTCCACATTTTCATGCTGCAGGACATCTTCACTACGTTAAGTCTGCCAGGTTGTATTGACAACAGATAGAAAGTCTGGAGAAAACAATGCTGACAGAAGAGTACACTCTATTTACGGAGAAGGGATAATTCACCATTCACCATCAGGGTTCATTCTGGAGTGCAAATTTCTCAGATCAAACAATAGTGCAGTATATATAATATATATATATATATATATATAATATATATCATATATAATAAATATTTATTATATATAATATAATTATTATATATATATATATAAATAAACTGCACTATTGTTTGATCTGAGAAATTTATATATATAAATTTATACATTATAATATATATTATATAATATATATATATATATAATATATATATATATATATATATATATATATATATATATATATATATATATATATATATAATATATATATATATAATATAATATATATATAATATATATAATATATATAACTTCGAAGTGGCGGGAGATATGACCCATGGTCGCGGAATTACAGACACACTAGCTACACTAGCTCACTATAGTCTATTCACTTAAGCCTGGATTCCTGGGCTGGGAGCTGCTCGCTGCCTAGCCGAGTTTGTAAGGACGTCGCTGATTGGCTGATAGACTCGGGCTGGGTGGCGATGGTGGTGGTACTTGCTTTGCCGCAACCCAAAACCCTTGCGTTGCCTCAGAAAAATATTCATATTTCTTGGCTTTACTCATCTCTTACACAAAATAGGCCTATTTTGTTTGCATCAGTAAATCAGGCAGTGATTGTTCAACAACAACACGCCATTCATAACTCAATAGGGTAAAAAATAAAGTCATGATTGACTATCACAAGAGTAGGCGGACTTTTAGGTTTTCAGTGCATTGAAATGTTGTACTCCTACCCGATATAACCAAGCTACCAGATAATAGTTATGAAAGCTGAGCCTACCATCGTGTTCATAATACATTTCTGCATATCATGAGCATAAAAAAATTACAGTAAGACTTCACTAATATTAAGATAATTAAAGGAAAGTAAAAGAGTGTATAAACATTATTTCTTGCTTATTTTGCTTCAACTCGCTCTAACTCCATATGTTTTGGTCACATTCAATTTTCAAGTACTGTTTCAAAATCCTTATACTTTTCCGCTTCCTGTAGTATGTAGCACGTACAAATAAGGAAAAGAGTAGGTGGTCAAAATGGCTAAGAAAGTAAAACTGTTTCAAACTGGTGCCGTGACGGGTGGAGCCTCTGATAGCTCTCCCGAAAACAGTCTCTCCTATATAGGGAGCAATGCTCACCCGTCACTGTGCCAGTTTGCAGTAGTAGTTTTAACTTTCTTAGCCATTTTGACCACCTACTCTTTTCCTTATTGGTACGTGCTACATACCACAGGAAGCGGAAAAGTATAAGGATTTTGAAACAATTCTTGAAAATTGAATGTGACCAAAACTTATGGAGTTAGAGCGAGTTGAAGCAAAATAAGCAAGAAATAATGTTTATACACTCTTTTACTTTCCTTTAATTATCTTAATATTAGTGAAGTCTTACTGTAATTTTTTTATGCTCATGATATGCAGAAATGTATTATGAACACGATGGTAGGCTCAGCTTTCATAACTATTATCTGGTAGCTTGGTTATATCGGGTAGGAGTACAACATTTCAATGCACTGAAAACCTAAAAGTCCGCCTACTCTTGTGATAGTCAATCATGACTTTATTTTTTACCCTATTGAGTTATGAATGGCGTGTTGTTGTTGAACAATCACTGCCTGATTTACTGATGCAAACAAAATAGGCCTATTTTGTGTAAGAGATGAGTAAAGCCAAGAAATATGAATATTTTTCTGAGGCAACGCAAGGGTTTTGGGTTGCGGCGAGGCAAGTACCACCACCATCGCCACCCTGCCCGAGGCTATCAGCCAATCAGCGACGTCGTTACATACTCGCCTAGGCATCGAGCCGCTCCCAGGAATCCAGCTTAAGTGAATAGACTATAGTACACTAGCTACCTGGGTGCATGCCATACCCTGCTACGTTCCCATTTGCGATAGACTTGAGCAGTTTACAGGAGTTCACACTGGTACATCAAAACAACACAAAGATATGCGGCAAAGTGTCCACTCAAGGGATAACGCGGACCGCCATGTTTTTATCGGATGGCTGCAAACACACCCACCGTTTGCTGGCTGTCAATCTGATCGGCTGGTGTCTCTGTCTACTGGAGTTGTTGCAGATGCATCCGTAAACTGTGATAATGCGGTAGAAATCGGCCAGACACTAGCATAAAAAATGTCAGGAAATAAGTTCACAGACATAACACTACGCCGTAATGACAAAGTGAAGACAATCGGAGCAAAGGAGTTGATAAAAGTGAGGGGACAGCAGGCAGTAGTTAATCCAACTCTACTGTTCAACAGAATTTCATGTGTCCTAAACAATGTGTCATGTGGAATCCAATGAAGAGTTCCTTGAGTCTTGTGTTGAAGTCATTCACCCAGCCATACAACCCTGCCAGATAATTGTCTGTACGTCTTGGATGGTAGTCACCTTCTTCACTCGGTTGTTTGGCCTCAGCAGTCCATCTATACTGATGTATGCCAGGCCTACATTGCTTACATCTTCAAGCATTATGGAGCCGAGTCGACTGTGGTGTTTGATGGGTATGAAAACCCGACTTCAACACAAGTAACTGAACAGAGACGGAGAGCTCAGAAGTACACAGATAGTGATATCATGTTCGAAGATAACACGCCAACCACTACAACTTAAACATCATTCCTAGAAATCATTAACAACAAGAAGAGACTGATACAAAGTCTTCGAGAAAAAATGCGATTGGCTGGCATATATGTCAAACAAGCAGATGCAGACGCAGACACACCGATTGTTTCAACAGCACTAGCTGTAGCTGAGTTGAAGAACAGGCCAGTTGGTCTTGTTAGCACAAGCACTACTACAGATATATTCATGCTATGTTCCTTCAATCCTGTAACGGCATTCAACATTCAGGAAATTTAGAATGTTGTAGGAGATACCAGACACCACCTCTTCTTCCTTCATGTTGTGACTGGCTGTGATACGGTGTCTGCAATCTATCGGCAGGGCAAGCGTAACGCCTTTAACATGGTCCACACGAAGCGCGAATACGACATATTTTATTTCTTTTTACATTTTTTATTTTTACATTTCTGCCTATAGCGCCTGTAGGCAGTGGTGACCCAGGGCTCAGATGGTAGGCTCTGGAGGTTCACTTAAGGGCTCTTATGGTTGGTCCTCGCCCGTGGTGGCGCAGGCAGGATTCTTATAGGGACGCCTGTGATTAGAGGCTCATGCCGCCCCCTTGTGTCCTCCGATGCACTCGCAATCGAAGGTAGAGTTGATGGGCAGGGCATGTGGGTGTTTTTAGGCCACTCGAAGGTGCAGAAAGGTTTTGGGTTTCTAAGGGGATCGAACTCGGGTCACCGAGAACGCCAGTCGGAGACGCTAACCACTCCGCTACCGCGGTAGCGGACATGCTGAACATGCTGGATACCTTTGCCAACCAAGGAAGCACCCATGATGACGTAAAATGGGGTTATTGAAATCTTCATCCTGAAGCTGTATGGTGCGAGCAACGTTCAGTTCCTAGATTAATTCCGACACATCGCGTACAAGCTGGCCATAGGTCGAAGTTCCTTGAGTTCATTATTTCAACTATCGAGCTTACCTTCAACAAGCGCTGTTGCAAAGCAACATTTATACCGCACGTATTATACTGTTCAAGAATGGATGGGCAATAGTCTACCTCCAACAGAAATGGGATGGCGGTCACAAGAGGGAATTCTCGTGCCCATAGAAACATATATTTGCACCCGACACCTTACATGACATGGTGTCATGTGGATGCAAACAGGATAGATGCAATACCATGATTTGTAGCTGCAAAAACTTGGGTTATATTGTATTTCGATGTAAGGAAATGTAGCGGTCAATATTGCACCAACACAGCACCGATGTTAGATGTCAACGATGACGACTTCGAGTCAATGTCATGATCCTCAGTGTTGAAGACACAACGCTGGATGATGGACTCCAAGACTACTGAAACAATGTAATACCAAGTGTGCACAATATAAATATGAGAACAAATCAAAATTATTTATGTATGACTGTCATTTGTTTGTTATATCTTGCTTGGAAGCAAAGCTGTAGAAAATAGGGTAGTTTCAGCAAAGTTTGCCTTCTGATTTGGGTTTCATATTAAATATTGCCCGTGTGTGTAACCTGCAAATAATATATTGCGTTCCCAGTACCTTAAAAGATATATGCGGACACTTTATTCGTATTAATAACCTGTCTAGAAGCGAAGTTATTCAGAAATATTGAAACAGCAGCCATTTTGGACGCCATCTTTGATTTTGAGACAAGCACCAATGGAATTTTGAGGACTCTTAGTATGTGATTCTACACATTTTTTGGGACCTACCCTGAAAATTTCAGCTTGTTCGCCAAAATTTCCGGGTTTTAGCTAAAACTCTTGGACTATTAGCTTTACTGGTTAAACAGATGCTGGGAGTCCGAGGTACGACTTGGAATGATCTTTTTCACATCGAGTCAGGGTGTACACCTATACAAGCTCTTGTTAAAAGTAGACAAAGAATTTGTTTTGCTAATATGTACGCGGAGCGATCTAGGATGGATGATGACCCCAAAGTAACTTAAGAATTGTCTATTGGTACTCTGGATGACCCTTTAGGCTTTGCTTTGCGAATCGTACTGGACACGAGATATAATACCAAGGCTTATGTGTCCGATCTTATAAACAATAATATTGATGACTGTGCAGAAGCAATGGGTACACTTAAAAATAACATCATGCATTTTGCTTCATTAAGAAGAATAACCTATTTAAATGTGATAAATCCCAACTTAGCAGTGCGATCTTTGAATATTGAAAAGCATAACATCAGTGAATTGCATAGAATAGCTTTTACACGCTTCCGTGTGTCAGCTCACTCTTTAGCTATAGAGGCAGGCAGGTGGAATAGGAGGGGACGCGGCCGTCTCCCGGTGGATGAGAGGCTGTGTCCATGCGGCAAGATACAGACCGAAGAACATGTCATGCCAGAGTGTCCCTTATCTAGTGGTGTTCGGAACGTGTATAGTATCAAACGTATCTATGATTTATTCTCAAGAACAATGACCGATGATGATGTGTGTACAGCTATATACAAAATATTACGGATATATGCGTGAATCTTTAGGTTGAATGAAGATTTATAATCTAGTTATTTATCATAATTATGTTTTCTTTTTTGTTGGACCATAGGATATGTAGTATGTGAATTTTCTTTGTATTGGTGTGGTCAATAAAATATCTAATCTAATCTAATCTAATCTAATCTATGCGTATAATATTCTCAAGTTTATGTCTCTGAATATAGATGGTGGTATCATGAGCGAGTAATAATATGTTGAGTTTATCGCTGCTGCGAATGATGTTATAGCTATATTGAATTAAAAGTGGACAGCCAAAAACATTCTGAGAGGCGACATTTGATAACATTGTACGAATATGAGACATTAAACATTGTTATATGAGGTCTATTGATTTCTATGATATGAATAACTTTTGAACCAGTTGTGATCATTATTACGTAATCCAAAAACACATTTGTTGTTGTGTTATAATGGTATAAAATGTATTGTCAGACGATTTACTGAGATTACAGAAAACTGTTAATTGAAATATTTTATCATCCAAGCTCGTTAAACATAATTCTTATAGTATAGTCAATAGTATAGTGTATATATAGTATAATATAAATGTTCTGACAAAGATGGTGTATTTCTAAGTCAGTAGAAAAATTCATACGGAATCCATATTGAGCAGAAATTAGAATGCAACTACTATATATATTTTTTTTCAAATCAAAGATTGGCAGGACTGGGATCGTTCATTAACTTTGTGGTAAATATGTGTGGTCTTCCTTCTTGAAGTAGAAACACTTCGCGTACTCTTCAATTTAACTGGAAAGAAATTATCTTGAAATATGTTTTTTGCGTAACGAATTCTAAAACGGAGAAATGGCGTCAGCAATCTTTGATTATTTTCATAATAATTACGTCCTGGCCAGGAGAAAGGACTCATCAGATTAGCCGAGGCATTGAGTAGCCGAGGGAGGCTTTGCAGCAACACCCTCACCCGAAGGAAAGAAAACCAAGTATTAAGGAAACTAGAATATTTCTTCGCCACCTACTTCCACTTGATAACTTGTTGAGGTTTCAGGACTTATTGATCTTATTACACTGGGACACCGAAAGACGCACACACACTTGACGCCTAGCTATATGTACCCAAAGGTGGGTCTCTATGAGCTCTAAGCTCTTTTCGAGAGGCTAACAGCTGGAGACTGTGTGTGTCCAGTGTGCGTGATGAAGACCAGAGGTGAAGGGCACATAGTAGTAGTAGTTTATTGACAAAGTTTTTACAGCATTTTTAACGTCATAACAAAAAAACAAAAATATGATACACTCTGTCCAAGTAAAAATAACAATACTAAATGCATTAACAAGAAAAGAGAGCGATATTTCTATACTAAAAACTATCTAAAAGAAAACACAGAGAATGACAATATTATTAACAACCTAACAAATAAAACAGCAAAACTGCTCCAAAAAATTACTCAATAATTATATCACTATGTAACATATTATGAACATATTTACACAACCAAATGAGACAAATATTTAAAAAATAATAATTACATTAGTGACGTACGGGATAAAAATCTATACTGAAAATAAAATTAAAACAAGAACTTTAGAACCAGAAAACACATAGAATGAATGACATAATTATAGAATGATGTAAAAAGAAAACATACCATCTCTAAAAGGTTACCGAACAAATGTTTCACAATGTAAAACATCATAAACATATTTACATAATATATCGCAGTGAACCCCCTCACCTAGTAACCTACTCATTGATGAAAAATTTAATAATGGAAAATTTTTCCTGCAGTTATCAGAAATGGGACACTCTAACAAAACATGAGTCTCGTCCTGAACTTTACGTTGATTACAACTGCAGAGTCTTAACTCTCTCGGTGTTCGGCTCCATCTACCAGTCTCTATTTTCAGATTATGAGACATCAACCGCAATCTTGTAAATTCTAAACGGGTGTGGTCTGGAATATAATCTTTACTGAGGTAAATATTATGTACCAAAAACTTGGGGTTTTGTACTGTCCTATATGTAACATATTTTGTGGCTGAATCTAACTTGTTTCTTATAAGGTTCTTAATTGGCTGTAGGGGATCAGACGCAATATCGAAGTCCAACGCCTTCTGAATAAATCTATATCCTCGCGTATTATACCTTCTACACAGGTCGTACACGTAACTGAAGGGTTCATCCATATCATGTGACCTTAACCTTTCTTTTAAGAATGAGGTTCTCTTTTTACCTAAAAGAAATTCGGCTGGTGGAATTCCAGCCTCAACTAAACATAAATTAATAGGGGTATAGTACACACACACACACACACACACACACACACACACACACACACACACACACACACACACACACACACACACACAGACACAGACACACAAAGGTTTGTGAATGAAAACATTTTTGATATTCAGAATTCGTTTTGCGTTTTTTGCCCCTTGAGCAGCAACACTTGATGAGTTATTACTGAAATATTTGTAGAGTATAATAGCTCTCTCTCTCTTTCTCTTTCTCTCTTTCTCTTTCTCTTTCTTTCTCTCTCTCTCTCTCTCTCTCTCTCTCTCTCTCTCTCTCTCTCTCTCTCTCTCTCTCTCTCTCTCTCTCTCTCTCTCTCTCTCTCTCCTCTCTCCCCTCTCTCTCTCTCTCTCTCTCTCTCTCTCTCCTCTCTCTCTCTCTCTCTCTCTCTCTCTCTCTCTCTCTCTCTCTCTCTCTCTCTCTCTCTCTCTCTCTCTCTTTTCATACATATAACTAAAGCCCAAAGGTGCACTGTCGTGTGCTACACCTATCTTAAGGGCAATTTACACATAAATATAAAGACCTAAAAACTAACATTATATACATATATGCATCATTAAAGTGTTTGTTGAGGCACTGTTGCTGTCACTAGTGTCACAGTATCACTAGCCTCAGCGGGGTGGGCTTCAACAGTCTCCACCGATTGGCCGCCAACTTTACACTTTGTGTGTTCATCTCCTGGATGTGAGGGACAGCGGCCGTGAAAATGTTCCACATCCTGGAGACGCGGCCCACAAAGGTGCGTTGATGCTGGCTGGCACGGGAACGCGGCACCTCCACTGCATCACCACTGGTAAGCACCGTTCTCGTGCTTCGCGTGGCGACTCTCGGAGGCTGTCGTAACCCAGCCAGGTGTGGCACTCCCTGCACCTGTGCCTTGTGGAATACCACAAGCGCCGCGACATCCCTGCGGTGTTCCAGTGAGTCGAGAGGACTCACCGGCTCGAACTGGGCTGGTGGGTCTAGGGGGTCTGGGGGGTCTGCAGCATCCACCAGTCGCAGGGCTCGACGTTGGATGCTGTCCAGCCTTTGAGTGTGCGAGGATGCACACGACATCCAGGAGAGGGCGGCATACTCTAAGTAAGGCCGTATCTGGGCCTTGTAGAGCAAGAGCTTCCCTCCCCTGTCGAGGAAGCTGGCTGGCTACCCTTCGCAGGGCAGAGACCCTGTGAGAGGCCTTTTTTGCAATGTGTTTGATGTGGCCGTCAAACCTTAGCTCTCGGTCCACCTCTACTCCCAGAACCTTGACGGCTTCCTGGAGTGGGAGAGGAACGCCACCAAACCGCAGCCTCCCTTCCACTGCTGGCCCGGCAGCGGGGGACCGAGAAACCACCATTGCTTGTGTCTTCTCCGGAGCAATGTTCACCTGCCAACGTGTACCCCACTCCTGTATAACACTCAGCTGCTGATTGACCTCATCAGCAGCACGCCCACTGTCATGTCGCGGGTAGGAGCAGGAGAGAGTACAGTCATCAGCGTAAGCCGAGACTGCTGGCAGCTGCTGGAGAAGATCGTCCACGTAGATGTTCCACAGGATTGGCCCCAGCCCAGAGCCCTGTGGGACCGATGCTTCTACTGGCAGGGACTCAGAGGCCTGCCCGTTAACGACAACCTGGAGGGTTCTTCCCTGCAGGTAGTTCCCCAGGAGCAGCAGGTCACCCTGGATGCCTTTTGCTCGGAGTTTTTCGAGAAGGCCTCCGTGCCACACCCTGTCAAAGGCACCCGCTATGTCAAGGGCCACCACGACAGTGTCCTGGCCGTCACAGCCCCCCCCCCTCTCTCTCTCTCTCTCTCTCTCTCTCTCTCTACCCATGATGAAGCAAGCAAGGAGTGAGGGAAAACTAGCGTACTTCAGGTACACAAAACTGATTATTAAAGTCAAACAAGGTGCGCCCGAAAATTCTGTCTCGGGACCTCGAGGCTCCTCGATGGATCTCGGGACTACCACTAGGAGTGCTCCTGCTGCCGGTGGAGTCGCTGTTGCCAGTGCTGCTGCTGCTGCCGTCGAGGTCGGTACTGCTGCTGCTGCCGTCGAGGTCGGTGCTGCTGCTGCTGCTGCTGCCGTCGAGGTCGGTGCTGCTGCTGCTGCCGTCGAGGTCGGTGCTGCTGCTGCTGCTGCTGCCGTCGAGGTCGGTGCTGCTGCTGCTGCCGTCGATGTCGGTGCTGCTGATACTGCCGCTGCTGTGCCCATGGCGGGTGGTGGTGGTGCAGCCGTTGGTTCTGCTGCTGCTGGAGACGCTGACACTGTCGAGGTGCAGAGTCAGCCGTCCCCTGCTACAGATGCAGTGCACGCATCACACCAGGTGAACACTAGAGGTATATTACCCCGTAAAACGAAAAAATAAACCGGTAAGACACCAACCTCATTATGTAACTACTGTTAATCTTATTCCAATACGTAATGTCTATAGACAACATTTCTTTACCGTTTAGTGAACTAAATGACAGAGAATTAATTCAAACATTAAACCATGAGAAAGAACATAAATTTCCTATGAGTATTCTTAGCAATATGACTTTTCATCCGTTTGATCTTAATGACAATATTTCACTAGACAATTATCTCATTTGCCAAGGCCTAAAAGAACCATTATGTAACTATTATTTTTGTGATGATTCTGAGTTAAATAACATCCTTACTCCATTTGATTTGAAAATAATGTCTTACAATATAAATAGTTTGTCACGTCACCTAGACTCTTTCTGTGATCAATGCTTAAATGTAACCAAAAATAATTTTAATGTTATAGGATTTTGTGAAACAAGACTCAATGATGATATATCTGCACTTTACCATCTGGACGGTTACAATGCCTTCTTCAAAAACAAAACAACCAAAGGTGGAGGTTTAGCTCTCTACATACTAAAAAATGTTAAAGGGGTACTATGCCAGGATTTATCTCTTCAATTGACTCATATCGAATCCTTATTCATAGAGTGTACCGGTACAAACAGATTTTTAGTTGGAATGATATACAGGCCTCCTAACGAAAGCTTTCATGATTTCATATTATCTCTTGAACACCACCTAGAGTTTATTACATCGCAGCAATATTTACCTTGTTACATAATGGGAGACTTTAACATAAATCTATATAAGCAAAAAGACAATAATGTAAATGAGCTACTGAATTTACTGTATTCTTACTCTTATTTTCCAGTAATTACAAAACCTACCCGTGTGACAGATACATCAGCATCAATAATTGATCACATTTGGACCAACGACTTACAAAACCTTCAGGCCAGTGGTATTATGTACACCTCTATTAGTGATCACTTCCCAGTCTTTAGCTCCTTTTCAGTTCCCCAACATAATGATCGATCCTCATACATCTCAATAACTAAAAGGGTATTAACGAGTGAATTCATTAGTACATTTAAAACAGACTTAATGCATTTTAATTGGGTAACTGAAGTAAATGATAAAAGTGTAAATGATGGTTTTGAGAGTTACATAAAAACATTTCTTAATATTTATAACAAAAACTTTCCCATTAGACATTCTACAGTCAAAGTAAAACATGTTGGTAAGCCTTATATCACATCAGCTATAAAAACCTCCATCAAACACCGGAACAAATTACAAAAACTCTATGCCAAATGGCCCCTCACTTACGAAGCCTCCTTTAAAAGTTATAGAAATCAGCTAACAGCGACAATAAGAATAGCCAAAGAGAAGTATTACGCATCAAAACTCAAAGATAATGCAGGAAACCTGAAGAAAACTTGGGAAACTATAAACAGTGTCTTGGGAAGAAATAAGAATCCTACGCCTCCACCTTCCATTACACTACACGACGACAGAACAACGTCAAACAGCGAGGATATAGCACAGGGATTTAACGAGTACTTTTGCAATGTGGCGAACACCCTGGCACAAGTAAGATCAACTCCTGTTTCATATAAAAGCTTCCTTCCTGAACCCACTCAATTTTCATTTTATCTAAAACCTACGACAAACTTAGAAATAAAGTCCATAATTAAAGAACTTAAAGTAACATCACCAGGTCATGATGACATTCATATTAATATAATAAAAGAATGTAGTGATGAAATCTCCCCTTTCCTTAAATATATCTTAAATACATCCTTTAAAGAGGGTTCCTTCCCAAAGCACTTACAGATTGCAAAAGTAATACCTATCTATAAAAAAGGTGACGCAACCCTACACACTAACTACAGACCAATATCAATTCTTCCAAGTTTCAGTAAAATCTTTGAAAAAATTATCGTAATAAGACTAATTAATTATCTTACTCAGCATTCCCTATTAACAGAGTCTCAGTATGGATTTCGCCCAAAGCACTCCACAGAATTGGCACTACACCACCTTAGTCAAAGTATTTACTCTGCCTTGGATAATAAAATGAACCAGTTGACTGTTTTCTGTGACCTGAGTAAAGCCTTTGATACTATCCCTCATAATATTTTACTACAGAAATTAATTGTTTATGGGATCCGTGGCCCGGCATTCAGATGGTTCCAGAGTTATTTAGGTCAGAGAAAACAATACGTTGCATATGAAAATAAAGTCTCCACACAGAGATCCATTAGCTGCGGTGTACCTCAGGGCTCCATTTTAGGGCCAATATTATTTTTGATATATATAAATGATATAACACGTAGCAGTAATAGACTTAATTTTATACTTTTTGCTGACGACACTACCATCTTCCTACAGGGCCAAGATTTTTATGAACTAAGAGATACTCTGAATACAGAACTAGGGCATATATCAAACTGGTTATTGAGCAACAAACTTACACTAAATATCTCTAAAACACACTGCATGATATCACACAACTATGATACAACCCCCTGATATTGAAATTATAATTGATGGCCGTGAGATAAATCAAGTTAAGGAAATAAAGTTTTTAGGAATAACAATAGACAGTAAACTAAATTGGCACTCTCATTTAGATGATGTAAGAATAAAAATTTCTAAAATATGTGGGATATTATACAGGGTGAGACAGTTCTTAAATTCCAACTGTTTAAGACAAATATACCTGTCAGTTGTTTATCCATATATGTTATATTGTTCAGCAGTATGGGGTGGGGCACACAAAACTTACTTAGATAACATATTCATTGCACAGAAAAAGTTAATCCGCATCATGTATCACAAACAAAAATATGACCACACCAATCCCCTCTTTGTTGAAAATAAATTACATAAATTTCATGACATCATACACCTTCAAACCTGTTTGTTTATGTACAAAGCTTTGTATATTCACCCAGTTGACAGTGGCTTCAGATACCTGTCTCACAATATTGACACCCGACGAAATAATAATCTAAGACTCCCACTTTGTAGGACATCACACGCACAACAAAGTGTTACTTTTCGGGGAGCAAAGATATGGAATCGACTGCAGGAGGATGTCAAGAATTCCGTGTCACTTAACTCATTTAGATACAAGGTGAAGACAGAAATATTCAAGAAATAGAACTCAAACGGAAATATTTAATTATTGTACTTTTGTGTACTTCAATGTGTGTGGGTTGCGTATTGATGTGGGTGGGTGTGTGAGTAATATGTATATGTAGGTATGTGTATTGTGTATGCATGTGTACATGTGTGTGTATGTGTGTGTAAGTATATCTGTATGTGTGTATGCATATGTATATGTGTGTGTATATTTATATGCGTATGAATAGATTTCTTGTATATATATTTGGTACAGGGTACTGTTTTGGAAATGGTTATTAGTCTTGCATTAACTTCTGATCTATTCATATATTATAGTTTTTTTTTTATCATAATTACTGTTCTTGTTATTGAAACTATCAAGATTACTTCAATCGGTATCTTTATTACTATTTATCATTATTATAATTAATTATTACTTTGATATTCAGTATTGATATTATTGTTACTATTATGACTATTATTATCATTATTATTATTATATATATATATATATTTTTTTTTTTCTTTTTTTCTCATCATTATTATTATCGATATCATTTTTATCACTATTAATATTATCATCATTATTATCATTATTGTCTTCTTTTTTACCATTATTGCTATTATATTTATTTTGATTATTATCACTATATACCATAGTTATTATTATTGAGTCTTATTATTATTTTTACTATACACATATTTTTTTTTTCTTCATTACCATTATTAGCGTTTTATTATTTTTTTATTATTATCATTATTATTACAGGTATTGTTATCTCTTTTCTTACTTAAAATTATTAGGTATGTCAATGTATACTTATCAATAGTCCACTTTAGTCCACGAGAGACAACGAAATTATCATAGCATGAGGTCCATAAAAGAGCTCCGGCTTAATGGACCGTGGCTTATATGACTGTATGATTGATTATGAACACTATTGTATTACACCAAGCCAAATAAAGTATCAAGTATCAAGTATCAAGTATCAAGTATCAAGTATCTCTCTCTATCTCTCTCTCTCTCTCTCTCTCTCTCTCTCTCTCTCTCTCTCTCTCTCTCTCTCTCTCTCTCTCTCTCTCTCTCTCTCTCTCTCTCTCTCTCTCTCTCTCTCTCTCTCTCTCTCTCTCTCTCTCTCTCTCTCTCTCTCTCTCTCTCTCTCTCTCTCTCTCTCTCTCAGCCAATATTAGAGCCTCCTTGTGTTCATTCAGGTAGACATGTTTATGAATAGTTCTCCATCACATTAAGTATGAATGCATTTTCCATTTATTTGTGGATGAAGATGAAGGCAGGTAGTGAGGCTCAGGTGGTGGTGGTGTGTGTGTGTGAGGCTCGTGTGGAGGGCCTGATGCTGGGAGGAAATATAGGATTACTCTCTATATATTAGTTCACAGTGACGTATTGTGGTGGGGGTCGTGTTTATACTGCAAGGTGACCGCTGTAGTAGTCTAAAATAACAAGAATACAACAGCAGCAACAAATACAGAAGCAGGAGTATTAGCAATTTCAATAGCAATTTGAACAAATTCCATTCTGTAATTCATCTTGTCAGTTTTGTAATTGTTGTATTGTAATGTGTACATTTTGTAATTGTATTGTCACTTTACTGCTGATGTTGTTGTCGCTGTTGTTGTCTAATGTATTGTTTCTTCGTGTTTTGCTTCCCTCGTGCAGTAATCTGTTAGTGAATTACACGGTAGCAGGTGTGTGTGAAGGGTGCAGGTACTGTACAGTGTACACACAGCAGCACAAAGGTGGAACAGACGTGGTAGTAATGAACTTTTGGTAATTGGAGTCATGCTCAGGAGTTGGAGTGACGGTTGGGCCTCGCCCGTGGTGGCGCAGGCTGGATTTTTATAGTGACACCTGTGATGATTTGTGTTGAGGGTCATGCTGCCCCCTGGTGTCCTCCGCCGCACTTCATAGTCCGAGCCGAAGATGAGGTTCATGGATAACATGTACTAGGTATCTTCAGCCTCTTGATGAAAGAAACAGTTGCCCCTGGCGAGAGCTTAACTCGGGACCTTGTGCTCACTACTATAAGTGGTGAGCACAAGCTCACTATTAAAGGGGGAGAGAGAGAGAGAGAGAGAGAGAGAGAGAGAGAGAGAGAGAGAGAGAGAGAGAGAGAGAGAGAGAGAGAGAGAGAGAGAGAGAGAGAGAGAGAGAGAGAGAGAGAGAGGTACCATTATCTTGTAATGGGGAGTTTTCGAAGCTAAACCGCCAGATGTCTCTCGCGCATCTCACATCCTCTGCTCTGTGAGGCTGAATGATCTATCATTTACCGTAAATTCTCTGTACTTCTTTGGGACATATCAGAATTATCCTTCAATACAACAACTGAAACAGTTCTTAATAAAAAATGTAGTTTATCATTTTATTTGTCTGCACTTTGTGAAAATATTGGCAAAACAATTGAATACTTGAAAACTCAATCTTTAAAAATCGTCTTTTCATAAAAAAACACAAGTTCAAGCAGAATGAGGCTTCAGGAAATATCTACTTGTATGTAAGCATTCACTGAGTACCTATTTTGGGTGTATATGTCTCTCTTACGACGAACATTTAACCAAAACAGAGTGTGGCGTTCAGCATCTCCACAGAAACCATCCCGCCGGCAGGATCTGCTATCACCCACTTTCCTGTTGACACGACACGGGGATGGACAGCTCAGCGCCGCTCCTTACCTCACAGCTCATATCACTGATACTCCTAACTTCTCAATACCACAGGCTACATGTCATCCTAACTATCATCACCCGCTTATCTCATCACACTCTCTATCCTCTACTGGAATATTCGTGGCATCCACTCCCACATACCGTTTCCCACATAAAGAATACTTTCGTCTCCTTATTTCGTGCTTTGACTGTGACTTGTGTTGTGTTGGGGCGGAGCGGAGTGGCGCGTGTAGTTACGTGACAGACGTGCAGTCACTATGTACTGTGGGTAGTAGTAGTTGGGGTAATAAGGCCGTGCACAGCAGTAAAAGTCTCCTTGCAGTCCTTTCCGTCTCCTCCATAGCCCCGAGCCGTTAGTGTGACGAAGTTTGAGAGGGGTGGGTTGCCCCCATCCTCCTTCGTTACAATAGGATAAACCAGAGGACATAGGGTATTCAGAGGGAAGGGTTGATTGATTGATTCAGAGGGAAAGATTGAGGTGGAGGGGCTTAGAGTTCGCGGGGGGGGAAATAGTAAACAAGACCATGTATTGACTTCGATAGAGGACTGTTCGTTGAGGTGCCAAGCACTTAAATTACTTCTTGGTTAAATGTTCGTCGTAAGAGAGACATATACACCCAAAATAGGTACTCAGTGAATGCTTACATACAAGTAGATATTTCCTGAAGCCTCATTCTGCTTGAACTTGTGTTTTTTTATGAAAAGACGATTTTTAAAGATTGAGTTTTCAAGTATTCAATTGTTTTGCCAATATTTTCATCAAGTGTAGACAAATAAAATGATAAACTACATTTTTTATTAAGAACTGTTTCAGTTGTTGTATTGAAGGGTAATTCTGATGTCCCAAAGAAGTACAGAGAATTTACGGTAAATGATGGATCATTCAGCCTCACAGAGCAGAAGATGTGACAGCCTGAGAGACAGGCTTGAGCGTGAGCTTATTAGAAAACTCCCCATTCGTATGATTCGAGGAATGAATGGTCGGTTAACGAACACATTGTAATACGGTGATGCTGCATCGTAAGTGGACAACAAATTGCTTACCTGAACACGGTTTGAAAGGATATTTTGTGGAAAACTCGGAATGAACATTATCAAAGTTATTAATGTTATAGTGCAGACTCACTAACACACCTTTGTGTATGTTACGTAATGCACTGTAATCAATTGCGTTATTGTAATCAGGTAACACAAAAGTATAGATGATTTTATGCTCTTTATTTATGTACACAAAAGGAGGACTAAGGATATACGAATAGTATTACAAAGAAATGTACAGTAATCACTTTGAAAATAATTGGTGAGTGGAAAGAATATATTTCAACTATTCTAATTTGTGCTTTGTTTTAATTTCCATATATGTTTATTTCATTTCAAAAGAATTAAGTCACCTGAGTCAACAGACTGTGTGTGATATCGACTTGAATATATTTTGTTGCATCAAAATATCCGTCAACATCTGCGTCATCCTCGCCTCTTGGGGCTTGTAACATCGTTCTGGACATTTATTAACAAACCCACAAAAACACTAAAAGGTAAATAGAACTACACATTGTTCTGAAATGACTTGTTATTTTACATCTTACTGTCAAACCTAATCTCCTTCACCACCTGATTAGCATAACGCCATCACGCCAGAAGCTGCTGTTCATTCATTGTTCATGTCTTATCACATCCTGGTAGACAAATGCATAACAATATTCAGTGTACGAAACAGAAATTAATACATAATCGTGACTTGAGTTATCAGTATGTGCTGAAGGAAGTATTCATTGATGAGTCCGCTGTTCATGTCATCACCACTTACTTGATGTTAATTAAGTTCCTGGAATAGCCGCTTTCCATCCAAAATTAGGGAGCCACTGTATGCGTGGGTGTGCGTGAGCGCGGCTACGTGTAGGACGACCTGTAACATTTGATAATCCGTTCATAGCTACGTATTGTTCTGTTTCATTTACTTGTTGTGTGTGTGTGTGTGTGTGTGTGTGTGTATGTGTGTATATGTGTATATATGTGTGTGTGCGTGTGCGTGTGCGTGTGCGTGTGTGTGTGTGTGTGTGTGTGTGTGCGTGTGTGTGTGTGTGTGTGTGTTTTTCCCTTACAATCCTTCATACCCTCCCTCACACCCTCTTCTTGTTCTTGTCTTTTTTTTTCACTACTATTACTACTGACACTACTACTGCTACAACAACTACTACTGTTACTACTACTACTACTTCTACAACTACTACTACTGCTACAACTACTACTACTGTTACTACTACTACTACTACTACTAATGCTAGCTAGCACTACTTTTATTTTAACAATACTACAATACTATTATTATCATTATTACTACAGACTCTCATTTTGTCTACTTCTTAAATTTTGTCAGTGATACTATTATTTATAGTTTTGGTTTAATTAAATTCATCAAAATTTCGCGTTGATGATAATGAATGGTGGTAATGTTTGTTGTGGTATTGATTTATTGAGAGAGAGAAAAAAGAGAGAGAGAGAGAGAGAGAGAGAGAGAGAGAGAGAGAGAGAGAGAGAGAGAGAGAGAGAGAGAGAGAGAGAGAGAGAGAGAGAGAGAGAGATTGATTGATTGATAACTTTAATGTCAATGTTACAACACAAGACAAATGGATGAAACAGATTCCTAATCACACCCAGTACCACATCCCAATTACAAATTACATCACCTTGACAAACAAAATAGACACCTACCTAAATTTTTTTTTTTTTTTAATTAGAAACCGCCAACATTAGCAAAGAATATTGCACTGAAACATCATCCACAAAACACAAAAGTACAACGACATATAAAAGACAATCCTACATTAACCAATAACCCGGAAAGAGGGACAAAGAAAACTACACTGAAACAACACCCACAATTCACACAAGTACAGGAGGAACATACAAACAACAAACACGCACGCAATCACCGTGGCGGGGCAAAATCCTTACATTTCCCTAAAATTTCTTCCACTACTCCATTCTGCAACATCCATATGATCTGTTCAGTCACATCATCAATGTTATTGTTCCGAAAACCACTGACACACGAACACCGCAGCACATAATGCTCTAAAGTGTGACCATTTTCAGCCCCACAAACCCTACACCGTGTCTCCTCTACAGTAGCTACTCCTGTGTACTGCCAATAATATTTATATCCTAACCTCATCCTCATTTTCACAGCGTCACTTTGCGTACCCTTTTTACCATAAGTAACAGCAACATGATCACTAACCTTATCGTAGTGTCTAAATGTACCACTATCGGCATGCTCCCTCATCATCCTATCTCTGGCAATACAATACTGTTCCTTCCTAACTATACTTCGGATCTGCCTTATGGATAAGTGACAAATGAAATCAATATCATCCTTAGAGAGAGAGAGAGAGAGAGAGAGACGTAGGAAGCTTGCAAAAAAATGTCTCCCCACCCACAAATAATTGTATAGTATTTGTTAACGACTTTCTGGGTGAAAAAAAAAAAATTATCTTTTCATGTAACTAACTAACCACCGCATTACCCATCACAGGTCGTGTACGTGGGTGTGGATGTGGATGTGGATGTGGGTGGGTGGGTGGGTGGATGGGTGGGTTTTTGGGTGCGTGCCTGTGTGTAAGTCATCCAAGCTTCCAAGAGAGCCACTTTTTCCTTCTTGGGTATTTCTAGGAAGGAGAAAACAGGCTTAAGGGAGGAAAGGAGGGATGGAGGCAGATATCGGGACCAGAGGAGTGAGGAGCGGGAGGTGATGGGAGGATGGAGAAGGAAGGGAGGAACTTAGGTTGTGGGGACTGCAGGGAATAAGGAGATTTATAATTTTTAGGGGAAAGGAAAGATAGAGGACTTGAAGATAAATATGTGAAGGGTGAGGTATGGGATTAGTGGAGAGCGAGGAGCGAAAAATATGGTTCTAAAGCCCCTCTCCTCCCTCCGATGTCTTATAAATGGGACGAAGGGAGGAAAGAAAATTGAAGATTAAATATGGAATGAAAATATAAAAGGGCTGTGAAGACATGGAGAGAAACACACTATGGGAAACTAACTATTGCCTCCTCTTCCTCCTTCCCGCCTTCTTTATGCCATTGACGTGATGGCTGGAAAGCTTGGAGAAGTAAAGAGGGATCACGAAAAAAAGAAGGAAAGAAAGAAAATAAGAAAAATAAAATAAAAGATAGATAGATAGGTAAATAGGTATATATATTATATATGTATAGTTAGATACATACATGGATGCCTATAACAAATTAGGGAAAGGACAGATAGATAGAGAAAAAGTAGGGAAGGGCAGCTGTATCCCATCCCATCTGATGGTTGTTTGATGACTGAAAATAATCATATAAATAAATATATATATATATATATATATATATATATATATATATATATATATAATAGAAGAGAGAGAGAGAGAGAGAGAGAGAGAGAGAGAGAGAGAGAGAGAGAGAGAGAGAGAGAGAGAGAGAGAGAGAGAGAGAGAGAGAGTAGGTAGGTTTCGTTAAACTAGACCTGTGAATTTGATAATGGTAAAGAGAATATTCATTATAATAACAACACAATTATTCTCTAACATGGTTATAAAGGAACACATAAAACAGCAAAGTGTTAAGGTAGCTGTGTGCTTCCCTTGCCGCCTTTCCCTCCCTTCCTCGCCCCTCATCTGACGGGCGGCAGTGGGCGGGAGGCAGCTGCTGCTGCTGCTGCACGGCGGTGGTGAGGCATGGCCAGGGATTAACTAACCCCACCTCTCTCTCTCTTTCTCGCTCTCTTTTTCTCTCTCTCACTCTCTCTCTCTCTCTCTCTCTCTCTCTCTCTCTCTCTCTCTCTCTCTCTCTCTCTCTCTTTGAAGTTGATTTAGGTCACTGATATAAATCAATAATCTACAAGCAATTATTGGAATTAATTTCATTCCTAGTCTATAATAATATAAGCGAAAATGTGTGTGTGTGTGTGTGTGTGTGTGTGTGTGTGTGTGTGTGTGTGTGTGTGTGTGTGTGTGTGTGTGTGTGTGTGTGTGTGTGTGTGTGTGTGTGTGTGTGTGTGTGTGTGTGTGTGTGTGTGTGTGTGTGTGTGTGTGTGTGTGTGTGTGTGTGTGTGTGTGTGTGTGTGTGTGTGTGTGTGTGTGTGTGTGTGTGGGGTGTGTGTGTGTGTGTGTGTGTGTGTGTGTGTGTGTGTGTGTGTGTGTGTGTGTGTGTGTGTGTGTGTGTGTGTGTGTGTGGTGTGTGTGTGTGTGTGTGTGTGTGTGTGTGTGTGTGTGTGTGGTGTGTGTGTGTGTGTGTGTGTGTGTGTGTGTGTGTGTGTGTGTGTGTGTGTGTGTGTGTGTGTGTGTGGGAGTAGTAAGTAAGTAAGTAAGTAAGTAAATTTAAGTAAGTAAATTTATTGCCATTACAAAGCACACGAATATAATTGAATATATAAAAACAAAAGTAATGATGGCACGGTCTGTCGAGCATAAGCTCTTTAGACAGACAAAATCGTAACTAATTGGTTGTTCAGTAGTACAGGCATTATAAGTGACAAACTATACAATATGAATAACACCAAAAAAATATATATGAAAAAAACATTTCTAAGCAATACAGACAATCGACACAGTTTCAACACAAGTTTATAAAGTATTTTGACTATTTAATAAATAAGTCTTTATTTTCTTCTTCAATTGTAGTAAATTTCCAGCCTCCATCAGACTTTTTATTGCAATAGGAAGAGATTCCATATCTGAGGACCTTCAACAACACACTTTTATTATAGAGGGACGTACGAAACGTGGACACACTAAATTAATACTATTACCCCTAATATTATAAATATTTCCGACGAAATCGAAAACCTTATTTCCTGGGTAGAGTTTAATGTTTTTATAAATAAGCAACATTATGAAATATTTTCTAATTAATTTGAAATGTAATATATTGAGCTGAGGATATATATGATTTTGGAAGCAAATTTTCCCATAAATAGAATGCATCTCATGATTTATTTTGGCTATTATCAATTTATTTAGGAAAGATGGCCATGTACAACCCCATATGGAAACGCAATAAATCAAGTGAGGGTAACACAATGTATAATATATACTTAACATAGATTCAGTTGTAAGTTGATGGCGGACCCTATACAATATACCACATATTTTAGATAATTCAGACAAACTTGATTAATGTGAAAGCTCCAGTTTAAGTTCTCGTCAATATTAATTCCTAGAAATTTTGTATGAGGCACACGTTGAATTGATTGACCTTTTAATGACAATGGAGGCATAATATTCTTAATTGATCTATTTTGGAAAAGTATGTAATTGGTTTTGGCAATATTGAGGTGCAATTTATTGGGACTCTAGCCATTGATTTATTAGATTTAATTCAAGATTTAAATTTATATGTAAAGAGTCAATATTTGTATCGGCTAATAAGAGACTAGTGTTCATCAGCATAAATAGTACATTTAAATTTTGTGCTAGCATTTGGTATATCATTAATATATATGAGAAAAAGTAGAGGCCCTAGAATAGATCCTGAGGTACACCTTTAGTTATAACTTTGAAAACTGAATACATGGAATTACAATATACACTTTGTGACCTGTTACTGATGTAGCTCTTCAATAACCGGTGAGTAATGCCCCTTATCCCTATATGTTCAAGTTTATCAAGAAGTATGTTTGATCTAAGGAATCAAAGGCTTTGGATAGATCTAAAAATATTCCAGCTACATAGAATTTACCTCCAAGTATTTATATACATCATTAACAAATTGTAAGATTGCTGACTCTGTAGAGTGGTTTGATCTAAATCCATGTTGACAATCTGTTAGTAGGCGGTTTTTCTCAAGGTAGTTAACAGGCGAGTGGAGAGTGCCTTTTCAAACAATTTGCTAAATGCTGGAAAAATCGAAATGGGTCTGTAATTATTATAATTATAATAAGGTGTTGTGTGTGTGTGTGGTGTGTGTGTGTGTGTGTGTGGTGATGGCGAATTTAAGTTTTAAGGGTAAGGTTTGTGGTATTCATTATAATAACACACAATTATTCTCTAACATGGTTATAAAGGAACACATAAAACAGCAAAGTGTTAAGGTAGCTGTGTGCTTCCCTTGCCGCCTTTCCCTCCCTTCCTCGCCCCTCATCTGACGGGCGGCAGTGGGCGGGAGGCAGCTGCTGCTGCTGCTGCACGGCGGTGGTGAGGCATGGCCAGGGATTAACTAACCCCACCTCTCTCTCTCTTTCTCGCTCTTTTCTCTCTCTTCTCTCTCTCTCTCCTCTTCTCTTACTCTCTCTCTCTATCTCCCCTTCTCTCTCACATCTCTCTCTTGAAGTGATTTAGGCACTGATATAATCAATAATCTACAGCAATTATTGAATTAATTTCATTCCTAGTCTATAATAATATAGCGAAACATTGTTGTGCTTTTGTGTGTGCTGTTGTTGATTAGTGTGTGAGTGTGTGTGTGGTGTGTGGTGTGGTGTGTTGTTGTGTGTTGCTGTGTTGTGTTGTTGTGTTTGTGTGTGTTGTGGTTGTGTGTTGGTTGTGTGTGTGTGTGTGTGTGTGTGTGTGTGTGTGTGTGTGTGTGTGTGTGTGTGTGTGTGTGTGTGTGTGTGTGTGTGTGTGTGTGTGTGTGTGTGTGTGTGTTGGTGTGTGTGGGTGTGTGTGTGTGTGTGTGTGTGTTGTGTGTGTGTGGTGGTGTGTGTGTTGTGTGTGTGTGTGTGTGTGTGTTGTGTGTGTGTGTGTGTGTGTGTGTTGTGTGTGTGTGTGTGTGTGTGTGTGTGTGTGTGTGTGTGTGTGTGTGTGTGTGTGTGTGTGTGTGTGTGTGTGTGTGTGTGTGTGTGTGTGTGTGTGTGTGTGTGTGTGTGTGTGTGTGTGTGTGTGGTGTGTGTGTGTGTGGTGTGTGTGTGTGTGTGTGTGTGTG
This sequence comes from Chionoecetes opilio, assembly GCA_016584305.1. NCBI lineage: Eukaryota > Metazoa > Arthropoda > Malacostraca > Decapoda > Majidae > Chionoecetes > Chionoecetes opilio. Next base: position 48,236 of record JACEEZ010006248.1, on the reverse strand, counting down.
TGTGTGTGTGTGGTGTGTGTGTGGTGTGTGTGTGGTGTGTTGTGTGTGTGTGGTGTGTGTGTGTGTGTGTGTGTGTGTGTGTGTGTGTGTGGTGTGTGTGTGTGTGTGTGTGTGTGTGTGTGTGTGTTGTGTGTGTGGGCCGCTCCAGGTGCCGCCCCCTGTGGCGGAATCCCCTCATATGGCACAGTTTTGGAACCGGCTCGAGCAGGGGAAGGTTTTAAGCCCATTTATGAGATGATCCGATCACTTTTTTCTTCTTTTTTTTAGCAGCCTATTAGCGAGAATTGTGAAAAAAAAAGTGGGTTGCGAGAATTGAAGAAACCTTGATGTAGGGTGATGGTAATAGGTGAGTGAATGGGTGGGGTGATGGGTAATGGGTGTGGGGTGATTATTAGCGTACTGGTTATATATTTATGTGTTAATCTATACTAAGACAGGATGTCCGAGTGTCGCCTAGCGGATGCTGAGTGCTGACACCTTTTGATGAGGTTACGTTGACGAAGTATCACGCCATGGCCCATAAGAATGACGTGGACAGTCAACCCGGTGTCTTGATGCAACACGTAGACACACCTCGCCCCTGGCTCCGGACTGCACACACAAGTTGTGTGTGTGACATCTCAGCGCTCTGCCCAAGGATGATGACGCTTACGAGAGTGCAACAGGCCTGAGAGACATGTCCACCGGAACCTGCCACTTTCGTCCTCCCTTCCTTATATGCTGCAACTGGCCGGAGGAGACAGACAGAACACAGAGAACGAGAGGAGACGCGTTAGCATTGCGCTCCTACTCACGCACACCTACCTGGGTGTCTGTGTGTACCCCACACCTGGGGGTGTGGAGTACCGTGTCACGTCATTAACTGTTCCTGGCTCTGTCTATTAGACACTAGTTTCATTGGCCGTTACTTAACGAACAGCGTGACATTATTAATGTATAAACCTTCACAAGTGTACATATATATACAATATATATATTTTGTAGTATATTGTCTTACTCGAATCCTTTGGCACTAAGAATACTTATAAATTACGTAAGAACCGCTCGACCACATTAAGCCCATACATACCACTTTATTTGACGTGTACCTCTGGGCAACGAAGCAAGTTACCAGTCCGTCAAGAGGGCGTCATCCGGCAATCACCCCTTTACAGGTTAGTCAACCAGTATCAACATGGAGTGAACCCGTTATCCGTAAAATAACCATACTAAGAAGGGTAACATAATGGGTGAGTGAATGGGTGGGGGGTGATGGGTGATGGGTGAGGGAATAGATGGGGGGTGATGGGTAATGGGTGAGTGAATGGGTGTGTGGTGATGGATAATGGGTGAGTGAATGGGTGGGGGGTGGGGGGTAATGGGTGAGTGAATGGGTGGGGGGTAATGGGTAATGGGTGAGTGAATGGGTTGGGGGTGATGTGAATAGGTTGGCGTTAATACATACATTTCTACATCCATGATTTCAGGAAAGCTAGAAGGGGCTATCTGGAGAGTCTGTGTTTGGTGGGCCGAAGGCCCACCAAACACATGTGGTGGGCCGAAGGCCCACCAATAGCCCTCCACAGGAGCTAGCCAAAAAGTCCGCCCGGAGGGCGGCTTTGCGGCTAGTCTATAATAATATAAGCGAAAGTGTGTGTCTGTGTGTCTGTGTGTGTGTGTGTCCGCGATAGGTGCCGCCCCCCGTGCCCCAATCCCATCCTATGGCACAGTTTTGGAATCGGGTCGACCAGGGGCACATTTTAAGCCCACTTATGAGATGATCCGATAACTTTTTATTTTATTTTATTTTTAGCAGCCCATTAGCGAGAATTGTGAAAAACAAGTGGGTTGCGATAATTGAGGAAACTTTGATGTAGGGTAATGGGTGAGTGAATGGGTGTGGTGATGGGTAATGGGTGTGGGGTGATGGGTAAGTGAATGGGTGGGGGATGATGGGTTGGGGGTGATGGGTGATGGGTGAGGGAATAGGTGGGGGGTGATGGGTAATGGGTGAGTGAATGGGTGTGTGGTGATGGGTAATGGGTGAGTGAATGGGTGGGGGGTGATGGGTAATGGGTGAATGAATGGGTGGGGGGTGATGGGTAATGGGTGAGTGAATGGGTGTGTGGTGATAGGTATAAGGCGTTAATACATACATTTCTACATCCATGATTTCAGGAAAGTTAAAAGGGGCGATCTGGAGAGTCTGTGTTTGGTGGGCCGATGACCCACCAATAGCCCTCTGCAGGAGCTAGCTAAAAAGTCCGCTCGGAGGGCGGCTTTGCGGCTAGTAGTAAATATAAGCGGAAGTAATCAGTGACAATGACACTTTTCATTTGACTACAAAATGTTACAAGTTTTGATATTTTCACTTTATATATGATGCCTATTTGGGGGGATGGTGTGACCATTTCTGGTCTATGATAGCAAACCCCCCTCCACCCTCACACATACATAGCATGGCTGGATGGCCTGCATTTCTCTCCTGCTAGTGCAGGTTCACAAATCCTCGGCCTAAACCACGTACCTATCTTCTGCTGGGTGAACAGGGGCGACAGCGTGAAAGGAGACGACTACCTTGCATTGTCTCAGCACGACCGAGGATTTGGACCCTTGACTGTTTGCCGGGGGGCGAGCGCGCGAGCCATAGCTTGTTCCTTTGCGCCTGTAGTCCCTGTCGTGGGAACGTAATCTCTTTGACGAAACTCTAGGTTTTTTGTTTACATACCTTTGCTGGTGACCACTGGGAGTATTCAAATAAAAGTATAGATCAAGAAATATACATACACATGTGTAAAACCGATATATATTCATTAGGGTGGTCCAATGTATATGGGTAAATTTTTTTCCGATTTTTTTTCAGTGCTCATTGCTCAAACATATCCACTAGATAAAAAAACTTTTCAGGTAAAAATTTTCTCAAATCAATGAATATTTAGGGTATGCACACGTCAGCCGAAATTCATGCCCTAAAGTAAGAGCTTGGTATTAATTAAAATTCCCTCTGTTGTCACAGAGGAAAATATATCTTGGTAACTCTGTTAGGCTATCCTGCAATATGGCAACTGTATAGTATAGCTCACTAGCTCAGTCTTCTGGCACCAAAGCTGTAGTCCAGAGGTGTCAAACTGGTGGCCCAATTTCACAATTTCTGGTGAGTAAATACTTGGTTAACCAGTTTTATCTTAGTTTTTCTACATTTTTTTTATGTCATTGGTTATTGTAGCTTATAATGAATGGGAACAAAGATGTTAAGACTAAGTATTCACCGTTGAAGTTGATAGCAGAGGGTGTTGACAGTCAGTCAGAAAATAACCTTACACATGCAATATATTAAACTTTCCATTGCAATCCCTTGCCTATTCTAACGTAACCCAGCCTTGCCTTACCTAATTCAACCAAGCCTTACCAAACTTATTTCTATTTTTTATTTAAATAGCCTATATTCATTATTTGTTTTAATAAAACCTAGGTTTTCCCAATGTTTTTATGTGAGTGATTCAATTTTATCATTCATTTTTATCGAAAAGCTAAACTAATTTATACCTACTGTGATTTCGTTAAGATTTAAGTAGACCTGGCCCTCAAGCCATCAATTAAATTGAAACGTGGCCCTTGGGGAGGATTGAGTTTGACACCACTGCTAGTGTAGTCCATAAGGTGTGTTCTGTGATGTTCAGTTCATGTATGTACCTATGAGCCTAATCTATCTTGCATACTGATTCCCGTGAATTTGTACATTATTTCAAGTATATTCTGTTTATTATATTTTACTTATTCACTATAGTTGTATGTCATGTGTATTTAACCAAATTCTGTTTCCTTACAGAATGAAATAATGGCGACTGCACTACGTAAGAAGACGGCAATCTACCTCATAGGAAACACGATTGAATTCATCCCAAAGTCACGTCTGCCTACTCTTAGACAAGTTTTTCAATGTCTTTTCCATCACCTGAAGCTAAGCACACCAATTCTCACAAAAAAGGAGTGCATCAGTATAGTGGTGAAGGAAACTATGGATATTTGGAGAATGGCTCGCATCCCCACGCAAGAGGAGCGCAATATCAAACGAACCTTAGAGGAAACCCTGATTACCTTAGAGAAATTGAAGAAAGGATCTACCAGGAAGGGTCAGCTACAGGCAAAGAGAGAAGAAAATTTCTCAAAAAAACTTTATAATCTCTTCAATATCACGCATCATGATGCAGAAAATCTGATTCTGCGGAAGGAAGACCTGGTTTTCTTGGAGGATCAACAGGGAGAACGCAAGTTTCACATGGGACAACCCGACAAAGTGATGGCCAAGAAAGAAATGAAGCAAATGTACCAGAAGGAGCAAGCATAAATGAGAAAGGAAAGGGAAAAAAAGCGGACGCATGAAGATCTAGAGACTGTTCAGTTGGAATCAAGTAACAGCTCTGATGAAGATGAAGGACACTTTTCATATTAAAAGATGCCTCAGAGTCGAAATGGATCCAGATTTTAAAGTCCCTGGCCCATCAACTGCTACTTCTCATGTATTATCTCAAAACAAATCTGAAAACTTAGTTTCCGGTCGTCTTGCTGCTGCCTTGGATAGAACCAATACAAGTGATCGAAAAGCCGTTCACATTGTGGCAGCTACTGCAGCAGAACTTGGAAGGAACATTTGTGAGCTGCCTATCAGCCGTTCCTCAGTCATGAGAGCCCGCATCCAATATCGTAGAGATCACACTGCTTCTGTGAAGCAAACTCTCATATCCTCTGGAGCCAAGACTGGAATAGTGGTTCATTGGGATGATAAGATCCTTCCATCTCTAACAGGAGAGGAATCTGTAGAACGTTTCTCAATACTGATCTCGGGGAAAGGTATATGTTCTTCAATAGGGAATGTCCAATTATTGGGCGTTCCACACCTATCATCAGGAACGGGAGTGGTGCAAGCTAGTGCTGTGGTGGATACTCTGAAAGAATGGAATGTCGATAACCGGGTTGTCGCCATGTGCTTTGACACCACTGCCGCCAACACTGGTCATGTTCGTGGAGCTTGTACCTTGATTGAAGATAGGTTGAGAAGAAACCTCCTATACCTTCCTTGCAGACACCATATCTTGGAGATTGTTCCTAAAGATGTCTTCAAAACCCTTCATGGGTCATCCAGTGGTCCAGATGTTCTGTTGTTCCAGAGGTTTAAAAAGCAGTGGCATCAAATCAAGCAGCTGGAGTTCAAGACGGGAAAGACTAACTAGCATACCGCTGCAGTATTGAAGGAAAATTCTGAATGGGTGCAAAAAGTTCTCGACTACTACATGAAAGCTCTCAAACGGACTCAGCCCCGGGATGATTACCTCCGACTTATGGAGCTTTGCGTGATATTTTTGGGTGGGACTCCTCACCGAGGGATTCGTTTTGGACAGCCTGGCCCAGTACACCATGCTCGTTGGATGGCTAAAGCATTATACTCTCCAGAAATTCATGTTTCAGCACCAGTTCCAGCTGACCATCAAGGAGAAGAAGTTGATTCAGACCATGTCTCTTTTTGTTGCTCTTGTCTACGGTTCAATGTGGTTCAAAGCTCCTGAAGTGTTTGAAGCTCCAAGCAATGATATATCTTTCCTCAAACAACGTCATTACTATGGGGAGAAAATAGATGAATCAGTTGGAACGGCAGCAACAAAGGCTTTCCAGCGGCATCTGTGGTATTTGAGTGAGGAGTCAGTAGCTCTGGCTCTCTTCAGTGATAGTGTTTCATATGATGAGAAATTAGAAATTCTTCAGTCAATGAAGGGAAAGGAAGAGAAAAAGGAACGTCCAAAGAAGCTGTAAGTCACAGAAGAGGAAATTTCATCGCTGGAGCTTAAAAACCTGGCATCCACAAATACTAACCGCTTCTTTCAAACCATGCTCCTGGATTCTGGATTCGTCTCCAAAGATCCAAGCCAATGGAATGACGATCCACAGTTCCTTCAGACAAGGGAAATTCTACAAGAGATGCAGGTGGTGAATGATATTGCTGAAAGAGCTGTGAAGCTTATCGAGGACTACAACTCTTCAATTACGAAAAGCGAAGACCAAAAGCAGTACCTGCTTCAGGTGGTCGCCACACATCGACGCCAGTATCCCAACGTAAAGAAGGCTAATCTTTTGTAATGTATGTTTCTCTTACATGTGTTCTTTACGTTAATCTCATAGCTAATAGCTATTTTGGATAAAATAAACACCACCAAATAAATATAGCAAATAAATCCTGTGTATCTGATGTAAGGAAGAATAATTATTTTATAGAGGGGCAAACATGTAAAAAAAAGCAGGATTTTCGGCCCACTTGTGCATACCCTAAATGAAGCTGTAATTATCTATAATTTGGCCTGAATTATTTTCTCATTTAAAGGAAGCAAGTAAATATTGAGCACCAAAAATATAAAGAACTTTAATTTTTTGGACCACCCTAATATTCATCCCTTGACGTATATGGTCACATCAACAAAACTTCACAAAATATGTTATTACCTCATTATAAGGCACGAAACTAACTTTAAATGAATTATAAGAATATGTACACAAGAATTTTATGAACAACCATTCTTATGTGAACAATCTCAGAGGTCCACAAAAGAAATTCGGAAATTAAAATTCTGGCGGTATGTAGTACTTCTTTCCTTAACCCAAACGCCTCCATTAATGTCTACTTCTCTTTGCAAATTGGCGTTGATAATAGCTTAGTTACTCCTTTGCCCCGGGTTTTGAGGATAATTAAAAAATTTGGCGCTGATAGATGTCTACAACTGCTGATGGCTCGTTCTCAATAGACTTGAAGATTGAACTTACCTGACATCTGGGGGGACATCCAAAGACGTGTAACACGTATGTTGCTAGCTTAACAACTGTCATCAGCTGTTTTGGGATCCAAAGAGGAGATTGATGACGTCAGAGTTGTTGCCTACAAGGCAACTGCCTCTACGGTGGTGTTAAGGAAGCAACGTTCATAAAAATCCTCATAAATTGAGTCACTTTTATGTTTTCTGACTCAAGAACTGAATAGGGCAAGTATGCAGACGAAATTAGGTCATAGAACAAACCCAGGCGCTTGTGGTGATTTTGTTATGTGGTGATGTGCCATGAGTGGTGAGTGCGGCATCTCGATCCGGGTGGTGATGCCAGACAGCACCACGCATGGCTCTGGCAGACAGCACCGCCACCACGCATGGCTCCGGCAGACAGCACCTGCACGTATCTGGTATGCACTTCGGCCTAATATGAAGGAATAATGGAATAGCTAGATAATACAAGGAAGTACAAGACACCGGCGTGTATGTAGCGGTGGAAACAAGTGTTGAAGCCACGGAGGTGACACATGGGATGAAGGAATGATAGAATAAGTTAGAGAATAGAATCAAGTACAGCACATCGGAGGCGCGTATATAGTGGGAACAAGTGTTGGAGGTTATAAGCGACGGAGGTGGCACAGGGAATTGTGGAATGAAGGAATAATGGAATAACTTACTTGTTGAGAAGGACGACGAAGCTGAAAATTTATGCGGAGTGAGGAGATTGGAGATAGATGCAAACAAGTTTGATAATACGAACCTCGGCTGCCTTGTGATTGGCTGACACGTTTGAGAAATACAATTATGATTCGCTAGCGAGGTTGTACCGTCATTGTAGTCGCTCAGCCACTCAGCTATGAGCAACATCATAACGCCACTGCCATGTCTCGTCCAAAGACATTACAAAGAAGTCTGCCAAAGTCCAACCTGAAATTCATTCTCTCGCGTCATGACGTCAAAGCGAGTCTAGAGTAGGCAGGAACTGCCATTCGGCATGTATCATAATGTATCTTACAGCATCTAATGGTTAGCTAAAGTATTAAAGATATTTTTGGAGTACGCAAAAAAAATTATCTTTCATCTACGACATCCATCACCGAACAATGTAATGGTGGTGATGAATGAGAAACATTTGAAATTAGAGGCGTTTATTGTGTATAAAAAGCTTGGTCAGCTTCGTACCTCAATGAAATGATGACTGCAGTTAAGTCAATTTGTTCAAAATCAAGTATCAACGGCCTAAAAATGACGACAATATCTGTTAATGAATTATCACTTCTGCTATGAGCGTTATCTACGCTCAGGCAGCTTCTCCGCGTTTGAAATCACTCACACACTCAGTCCCTGACTGACGGTCGGCTGTAACAGATGGCCGCTCCTTACCCATGCGGCCATACCTTCACACTGTGCTGTCTTCGGATGTAAATCTGTCGCAAATACAAGCGGCAAAGAGACTCTACATATTTTCCCAAAGAATCAACAGTTACAGCTCAAATGGATACATCTATGTAAGAGACTGGATTAAAGTTCATGCGTTACACAGGAGAAAGAGAGAGATCTAATACCAGAGAGAGAGAGAGAGAGAGAGAGAGAGAGAGAGAGAGAGAGAGAGAGAGAGAGAGAGAGAGAGAGAGAGAGAGAGAGAGAGAGAGAGAGAGAGAGAGAGAGAGAGAGAGAGAGAATACCTGGGAGCTAAAATATAAAAGTTAGAAGGAAAAAAGAGATTTAATACCTGTGGGCTAAAAGGTAAAATAATTTAGAATGTACCGAAGGCTGAAAAGTAAATGAGAGCAAGAGGACAAGGAGCAAGACGCATGTTCCCGTATTCTGGAACAGTGTAGAGTTTACTTACGGTTAGGTAATGGTATGCTGAATTTGAACTGCACAGGTAACTTTGTTTGAGAATCACAATGAGGGTATTTTCGAGAAAATCCTATGTAATGGTTAGTTTCGGAGCTACAGCCAAGCGTCTTCACAGAGCTGGGAAATAGGCGAGCGGGACAGAGGGCTGGAAAGCCAGTAGTATACCACATTTACACTTTTGAGTCAAACAAACTGCAACAGTTTGTTTTATTGTTGATTAATGTTTATTGAGTTGTTCTTTATGACATATCCAAAATGGGACAAGGTTTCAATCCAGAAGTTACCTAATTTGCATATTTTCAAAATGGCCGCCATTTATATATAAGGCTCGTTATCTCTAAAAATACTAATTTTTAGCACTTAAGTGCATTATACTTGAATAGTAAATGAACCAGTGAAGCTATAAAACATTTTTTCAAACTCAAATGGCCCGTCTAAAACATGTTTTGCAAACCTTGCAAAGCAAACCTTGTTTTGTTCAATGCCTCAAAAACCCAATTTCTACACCTATCTACTCGACAAAACCTACCAGATAACTATCCCCTCTTCTTCAATGACACTCAACTGTCGCCTTCTTCTACAATGAACATTCTAGGACTATCCTTTACTAAAAATCTGAACTGGAAATCTCACATCTCATCTCTTGCTAAAACAGCTTCTAAGAAGTTAGATGTACTGTGGCGTCTGCGTCCTTTTTTTTCTCCCTCCCAATTGCTTGCTCTCTACAGGGGCCTTATCCGCCCATGTATGGAGTATGTCTCGCGTGTTTGGGGAGGATCCACTCATACAGCTCTCCTAAACAGGGTCGAGTCAAAAGCTTTTCGTCTCATCAACTCCTCTCCTCTGACTGACTGTCTTCAATCTTTAAATCACCGCCGCAATGTTGCTTCTCTTGCTCTCTTCTACCGTTATTTTCATGCTCACTGCTCTTCTGAACTTGCTAACTGCATGCCTCCCCTCCTCCTGCGGCCTCGCTGCACAAGACTTTCTACTCATTCTCATCCCTATTCTGTCCATCTTCCTAATGCAAGAGTTAATCAGTATCTTTACTCTTTCATCCCTTTCACTGGTAAACTCTGGAACTCTCTTCCTGTTTCTATTTTTCCACTTTCCTATGACTTAAATCTTTTCAAAAGAAGAGTAACCTCTCGAACTAAATTGGCGCACCCCTCTTTTTTTTATTTTATTCTCTTACTGTCTTCTTTATAGGGCTGACAACTAAGCGGGCTTTGTGTTACCCATTTTTGTTGTGCCCTTGGCCAGTCCTTTGTGATGTAAAAAAAAAAAAAGATAGGTCAAAGGTCAAGAATTAAAAAAAAATAGGTCAAATAACCTTTTCTTTACAAAAAAAGTGCATTAATACATAGGTAATGATATTATTTTTTAACATTATTAATTGTTACATAGATATTGTACCCTGTCCGAAGTTACCCATGAAAGTGTAGGCCCTATGTCAAGACCTACAACATTCGATCACAATCAAATTAAAGAACATATGTAAACTGTTATATATGCACATATTAAGGTGTTCATTATTTGCGTTCTTCTTTTAGATACATACTGTGAATTAGTAGTAGCGGGGAGGGAATTCAAGATAGTTGTGCACTTTGTGACAAGTCTGTGAAATTTGGCATGGTGTTAGGTATGGGGGTAGTGTTTTCAAAAACCATCGCATACAAAATGGGGTATCCCCCTGGGGGCCGGTATGCACAAAATTCAAAATGGCCGCCACTCGAAAAGGAAAAAGTCATATCTCGGCTCTTTTTAACACTAGATAATGTTGTAATACCACCTTTTCTATGTTTTTCAGTGCAAGGAGTTCATTTCCGGAGTTATTTAACTGTTTGGGGGTCATCTTAATGGTCAAATACACTTTTTAGCTGATTTCCGGCCAGAAACAAACATATCTCGGCAACTAAACCGCATAGAAATATGTTCTGTTAATTTAAATACATAACCAGTTTTAAGCTGGTCAGCATTTCTATTATTATTTCAGGTGTGAAGAATCAAGACATGAATAAGCCTGTCCTTATCTTCATCCCGTGTTGATACAGCTCTCATCACCAAGCTGTTTTTGTTCCTGCAAGCACGTCCTGATGCTGACATACATGAATTTTTCAAGCATGAGAATCAGCGAGAACCTCCGTCGTTATCTGATCGAGGTAAGCTGCGTCAAGGAACCAAGTCAGATATTCTTGGATGCTTGCCAGGTATGCCTGGTCCTGGCCGCTCTCCAGCAGCCAAAGCGGCATCTGTGGTTATTCTCGATATGGCGGCAGTGATACACATCATCAAACCTCAGCGTGCCAGTGTCTTTGGCGAGTACACCCATATGCAATTGCTGCCATATTTGGAGAGTCAGATGACGGAGAGCGCAACAAGAGTCGACGCAGTCTGGGACACGTACAAAGAGGCAAGTCTCAAGTCCCAAACTCGTACAAGACGGGGTGAGACTGCAGCTCGCCGAACACGAGTCTCTGCCAAGATACCTCTGCCAAAGGGAGGCGAGTGGCAGAAGTTCCTGAAGGATTGCAAAAATAATGACGAGTTGTTTCAATTCATCAGTCAGGAACTCCAAAGGAACACAACTGAATTACAGGATCACCTCCTTACAACAAAGGCTGACCTGGTTCTGAGTAACAAACCAACTGACCTAACAGCATTGTCCCCATGCCACCAGAAGGAAGCTGACATACGGATGATGCTGCACTTGCGTCATGCTGCTGAGCAAGGCCACATTAAAGCTTACATCAGGACAGTTGATAGTGATGTGGTGCTGTTAGCCATCAACCTCTTCCGAGATCTGGGCCTCTTAGAACTGTGGGTCGGATTTGGAGCAGGAAGAACATACAAAGATATTCCAATCCATCAAATCTCACAGATGCTGGGACCCCAACATTGTGAGGGGTTACCCCTGTTCCATGCATTCACAGGCTGCGACATAGTATCAGCGATGTTTGGAATTGGCAAAAAGACAGCCTGGAATACATGGATCAGCTATCCTGCAGTCACTAACACCTTCATCGCCATCACCCAAGATCCAACCAGCCTCACCCTGGATTCACTGCACATGCGGCGTCTCGAACGCTGGACTGTACTCATGTACAGTAAGAACTGCAGTGCAGACTCGCTGGATGAAGCAAGGAAACTCATGTTTACTCACAGCCTCAAGTCACTGGACTCAATCCCCCCCACGCAGCATGCTTTATTCCAGCATGCTAAGCGTGCCCTGCTCACTGCAGCCTTTGTCTGGAAGCAGTCTCTCTCCAAAGCCCCCAAGATCCCAAACCCCAGTGAATGGGGCTGGGAATGGAATGCCAGAACCAAGGAGTGGATGCCATATTGGACAGATCTTGCTGACGTCAGTCAAGCATGCTCACTGCTCCTCCATTGTGGGTGTGTGGTTGCTTGCAAGGGCCACTGTAAGTGTCATCGAGCTGGACTCCGTTGCAGCACATTGTGCAAGTGTGAAGGGGGATGCACGAATAATGACAGCGAAACCTGATTTTGGATGATTGACTGTAGTCCACTGAATACAAGAAGAATATTCGTGGTCATAGTAGTCTCTGGACGGGCTCAGAACTGGGCATGGAATAACACTATTAGAAAAATATGTTTAAATGTGTAATTGATGTGTAATTGATGTTGTGACAGAACATACATTTTGTTTGAATAAGTGATGATGATGAAGGTGCATTATTTTTCATATCTGTATTGTTTGAGAGTAGATATTTTGTATGAAGTAAGTCATTGATAAAGGATGATTTACACAAAAAATCACGATGATTGATTGAGAAAATTGATGAGGTTATTTATTTGGTCAACGCTAATTTATACATGGTACTAATTTATTTATCAGAAAACCAAATATATAAGTAAATAAATAACATCATCAATTGGGAAAATTACCCGATTGATGATTTTATTTATTTATTTAACGCTAATTTATGCATGGTTCTAATTCATTTATCAGATAACGAAATATAGCAATGGAAAGCTAATACAATTGCGCTTCTATTGATACCCTTCATGATAAAAGTTGACTCGCAAAGTTTTAAATGGTGAAGAGTTAAGTGAATGTTCATGCATATTTCTTCATAGTCTCGTAATGGCATTTTTTTAGCGTGGTTTACTGTTTTTTACTTGATAATATTATAGAACAAACATTTACGAAGATTACAGTATATCATATATACTGATAAACCAGTCTATATGATAGTCCATAGACTACTATATCTCTTTGTCGGGCGCCCCGCAGGCCCCTCTGCAGCCCTGCAATTCAAAACATTGTCGCGTGAACAGTCCAGGTATACAGTGGTCTATGCTCTATTCCATCTAAAATTCACCCTCCGTCCCATTCTACCCAAACCCAGCGCATCGCATTCCATATTCTCCATTCTACACATAAACAATTACCAATCACGCATTTTTTACTTTTTAATTCCTCCTACTTTATCCTAACTGGTCCTCGCTCACTCTCCCTCAACAATCACACCTCTCGTAACGCATCACCAGAGCCCTGTAGGGTCATGAGCATTGAGCTATCATGGTTTTTTTTATTCATCATGGTTACAAAGCTAGCAAAGTTGGCAAGAATTATAACAGTGCCATGACGCAAGGTTGAAGGATGGGCAAGGTGGTAGTTCAAACTCCCATACAGCGCTGTAAAGGAAAGTTGCGGTTAGAAGAGTTTTTGTTATAAAGCCCTCAGTAAAAACTAAGAAAGAAAAACAGCCCTGTAGATAACCCCATTGCTCTTACCCAAGTCAATAATGTAACACTCCATTAGAGCTGCTCTTGCCACCATGCCTACCCTCCCTTACCCCTGTGGTCCCCGCTGTGGCACGCAGGCAAGGACATTACTCTGGAAAAGTCTGCAGAATTAATGTGTAGCTGCAAGGCAAGCAAAGTTACAACCTAACATCTTATCGCCCTAACGCCTGGGAAACACGCAATTACTTCACTAGGGCGCAGAGGAGCTCCAGCGCTGTCTCGCGATGGGCTGCATGCACTACATGGTACTTACCAGAACACTGGAAAAAATACATAGAAAATCAGTATACAGCTTACAATGTAAATCATTTGGTATATTAAAAATAAAATTATCCTTATATTTATGTTTTATCTTACAAAAACTTAATGACTATTTAGTCGTTACACTTTCCCCCTTCGGATTAAATTTTGTCCTACATAAATTTTGTCCACATAAAGAAAGTATTATCACAAATTTTCCCAGTGTCAAGTGGAGTGGAGACACAAGCAGTGTCTCCAGCCAGACTTCCCCTCTAATAGCCCGTCAGGGTGGCAAGGTTGGTAGAGACGTGAGCTAACAATGTGCAGCGTCCCTGTGCATTCGGTCAGCGGTTCGAGTCCGCCTAGTTCGTGTTGACGTGGCGGCGCTTTGTATAGTCAATAACCTTGTAGTTGGTACTTGCAAAGTGTCTAGATAGGATGAAAATCTTATCTTATCTTATCTCCCCTCTAATAATAGATCCACTAATCGGCCATTACAAGAACAACCATCAAAGACTGTACGTTCTTCACCGCGGCCAACACTTGCCTAAACGATGAGGAGAGTTTGATGAGGTAGAGGGCGATGAGGTCATTACGTTAACACACACAATCACGGGCCGCCACGCCACGCACACGGCCTTCTTTCAGACAGCGCAAGGCGAGGTAGTGAACGCCAGCACACAGCCTTCCTTCAGACAGCGCAAGGCGAGGTAGTGAACGCCACGCCACGCACACAGCCTTCCTTCAGACAGCGCAAGGCGAGGTAGTGAACGCAAGCACACAGCCTTCCTTCAGACAGCGCAAGGCGAGGTAGTGAACGCCAGCACACAGCCTTCCTTCAGACAGCGCAAGGCGAGGTAGTGAACGTCACAGCCACGCACACAGCCTTCCTTCAGACAGCGCAAGGCGAGGTAGTGAACGCCACGCACACGGCCTTCTTTCAGACAGCGCAAGGCAAGGAAGTGAACGCCACGCACACAGCCTTCCTTCAGACAGCGCAAGGCGAGGTAGTGAACGCCACAGCCACGCACACAGCCTTCCTTCAGACAGCGCAAGGCGAGGTAGTGAGCGCCACGCCACGCACACAGACTTCCTTCAGACAGCGCAAGGCGAGGTAGTGAACGCCACGCACACGCCTTCTTTCAGACAGCGCACGGCGAGGTAGTGAACGCCACGCCAGCACACAGCCTTCCTTCAGACAGCGCAAGGCGAGGTAGTGAACGCCACGCACACAGCCTTCCCTTCAGACAGCGCAAGGCGAAGTAGTGAACGGCCACGCACACGGCCTTCTTTCAGACAGCGCAAGGCGAGGAAGTGAACGCCACGCACGCACACGGCCTTCTTTCAGACAGCGCAAGGTGAGGTAGTGAACGCCACGCACACAGCCTTCCTTCAGACAGCGCAAGGCGAGGTAGTGAAACGCCACGCACACGGCCTTCTTTCAGACAGCGCAAGGCGAGGTAGTGAACGCCACGCAAACGGCCTTCTTCAGACAGCGCAAGGCGAGGTAGTGAACGCCACGCACACAGCCTTCCTTCAGACAGCGCAAGGCGAGGTAGTGAACGCCACGCACACAGCCTTCCTTCAGACAGCGCAAGGCGAGGTAGTGAACGCCACGCAAACGGCCTTCTTTCAGACAGCGCAAGGCGAGGTAGTGAACGCCACGCACACAGCCTTCCTTCAGACAGCGCAAGACGAGGTAGTGAACGCCACGCACACGGCCTTCCTTCAGACAGCGCAAGGCGAGGTAGTGAACGCCACGCACACGGTCTTCTTTCAGACAGCGCAAGGCGAGGTAGTGAACGCCACGCACACGGCCTTCTTTCAGACAGCGCAAGGCGAGGTAGTGAACGTCACAGCCACGCACACAGCCTTCCTTCAGACAGCGCAAGTCGAGGTTGTGAACGGGAGGTGTGGCCGCACGGGCGTCATGGGTTCGGGATTTCTTGGAATGTTATGACTGCTGCTGTTATGCTGCTGCTGTTATTGCTGTTATGCTGCTGCTGTTATTGCTGTTATGCTGCTGCTGTTATTGCTGTTATGCTGCTGCTGTTATTGCTGTTATGCTGCTGCTGTTATGACAATCACATCCCTGGCTCATTCCCTCACATTTATCATCTCGGTAAAAGGTCGAGTAAATTCGAAATATGCTGATATCTATCCGCGTATTTGAAATGATAAAGATAAAATGATAATGATAATTATGAAGATAGCACAGCATGCTCGATCCCTATCGGACACCGGTGGAGCTACTTCTCAATGATCAAACCCCCTGCCTCTCCACCTGTCCCTCCACCTGCCTCCTCCACCTGCCTCCTCCACTTGTCCCTCCACCTGCCTCCTCCACCTGTCCCTCCACCTGCCTCCTCCACCTGTCCCTCCACCTGCCTCCTCCACCTGTTCCCCTTTCCCTAACTGCTTGTCCATCGCCACACGCCGACATATTATATTCAGTTACAACGCGAGAAAATCGGAGGATTGGAGGAATAGGAGCAGAGTTATCATGGGCCGTCATGTACTTACCGTTATTTCACGCTCCGCCCTCACCCTCCTTCCATCCTTCCTTCCTTCCCTCCTTATTTTCTTGTTTTCCAGATTCCTTTCTATTTTTTCCTCCCCTTTCTTACCTCCTCCCCCCAGCCTCTCTCTCCCTCCCTCTCAATTTGCATAATTAAGGCTTTGGGCGGAACGTCGGTTTAGGTCAAGAATAATCCTTTTTGGAAACCTACGATCTACATAATTTTGGCATGCTTACAAGAAAACCCAGATGGGACAGTGAAACACACACACACACACACACACACACACACACACACCCCACACACACACACACACGCGCGCGCACACGCACACGCACACGCACACGCACCTACACACACACCTACAGACACACACACACACACACACACACACACACACACACACACACACACACACACACACACACACACACCTACACACACACACGCACACACACACACACACACACAACACACACAGACACACACACACACACACACACCTACACACACACACACACACACACACACATACTTAAAGTTAGCAAAGTTGACAAAAATTATAACGTGACATGACGCAGGGTTAAAGGATGGTCAAAGTGGCTGTTCAGGAAGTGACTTGTGATGGCTGGTGATAATGATAAGGACGAAAGGTGAAGGAAGGTTGCCGTGACTGAGGTCTTCAAGCAGGTAAAAGTCAACAGAAAGACAACGATACAGATACATTAAAAACAGAAAAAACGATGAGTTAGTCCACACAAAGCGTTGTAGATGAGTGGATCAGTCTTGGCGGCCGTGTAGTCAGTGCCAACACGACAACATCCTTTAAAAAGAAGGTTAGACGGATTTAAGAATGAGGGCGATAAATGGGAGGAAGTTTACAGGAGCTGCCTTATATAGGTAACATGTGATGTTACCTTCCTTTCAAACCTCCATCTCCCTTAAGCCCTTCCTCCTCCCTTCTTTTCCTCCCTACCTCCTTCCTTTTCTCCCTCCCTACTTCCCTTCCTCCCTCCTTACTTCCCTTCCTCCCTCCCTCCCCTTTTTAACCTCTTTTCAACTTTTCAATTTTCTTCTTTTCCATTTTTTGCCTAGCTGTCCTTCCTCTTTTTACCTCTTCTCTCCATCCTCTCTTCCCCAGGTCTCAATTTGCATAATCAAGGCTTTCTGGAGACCCGCAGCATAGGCAAGAATATTTCTCCCTGCAAACCCACGATCTGCATTATGCTGACATGTTTATAAAAAAGTTAACAACGAGGAGGCGGCGGCAAGACCCGAGTCAGTCTCACACTGTAATGTATTTATCTTTTCTGTAAAGTTTGGCTTTCAAAACATCCTAGTAGATTGTTATGCTTGTGGACTGCAAACATGTTGATAGAGTAGAATATGACAAACAAGAGAATCTCCGTCACTTCTTTTTTTTATCCTCACCGGAGGGAGCAGCGTGAGGAAGACAGTTGCCGGGAAGACACCGCTGTGAAGTCGAGGAAAGCTGTGGTGCCCAATGGAATTCGTGAATTCAATCAATTATCACCTGTAAATTCATATGCATGGAAAAAAGAGATAACATACCTGCATACCGATGCAAAATTCCATACAACTCGTGATAAACATGAATAATCTTTTTGAAGCTGATAATTGTCTTATTTCATGCAAGGGAAATCTACTTCTATCAGCTAATGAATCAGGTAATCAAAGTTACATTGCCAAACATGGGGCTTCTTTTTTTAAGGGGAAATTTGCGTTTTAAAGAAGTAGTCATAACGTATTTTGAAACCTGACGTAAAGATTCAAAAAATCTTGTAATAGTAAGGATCTTTAAAAACCCACCCAAAAATAAATTTACGAAATAGTCTCGCTGCTGTCACTGATCCACATGATAGTCCTGGGGGCCCAAAGGGGCTAAAAAAATCTTTTTTTCGGGGTACCCTGGGGTTAACAGTTTCCCATAAAACCATTTAAAGGAAAATTTGTTTTACTTTTAAAATCGGGGAAAATAAAAAATTTGGGAAAATCGTTTTAGCTTTAAAGGGGTGATTTTTTTGGTTTTACCATGAAACCACTTTTACATTTTTCAGCCCAAAACAGGTTTATTTCTAGTGTCCATTTGGGGCCCCAAACGGGGCACCCCCTGGAAAACTAAGAGACCAAATTTTTTAGATAAACAAATATGTCTAAAAACAAAAATCAATTTTAACCACTGTAAACTAATGTCCCAGGGGGTTTTCCGAAATGGCGGCCTTTTGTCGATCGCGAGATATTTGACTCCCCCGAAATTTCCCCCAAAAATGCCCCACAAAGTCACAAATAATGTGGGTAAAAATTTTAATT
The DNA here is from genome assembly GCA_016584305.1 of Chionoecetes opilio. Classification (NCBI taxonomy): domain Eukaryota; kingdom Metazoa; phylum Arthropoda; class Malacostraca; order Decapoda; family Majidae; genus Chionoecetes; species Chionoecetes opilio. The sequence goes on along the minus strand of JACEEZ010006248.1, from coordinate 29,722 downwards.
TTTGGTGCCTATTTGACAAGAAAAAAAATGGTTATTGTAATAAGAAAAATTTAATGCAGAAATTGGAAACAAGTTTATCATGGAACGGAAAAAACCTAAAAAAGCCAAAAAAATTACTTGGGTTTCGCCGACAACTTTCCCAACATAAATGACAATAACTTCACTAATATAAACATACGGGTTTCATTTTAAAATTTTAAAATCATCGTCTATTTTTTCCCCATCTAATGCAGTCAAAAATTGACATATTTAAAAAGGAACTATCATACATTAATTTTTAACCAAATTTTAAATCCCCCCCCTATTTAAAAATTTATGTTTTTCAAATAAAAAAAAACATTCGGAAAAGTCGGGAAAAAAATTTTTCCTTTCTTTAAATTTTAACCAATGATTTTAGGGAAGCTAGGAAAGCTGTCAGTAAAAAGGTGAGTAATTGACTTTTGGGTATAATTACAAATAAAAAGAGTAAAAACCCTACCCCCAAGTTAAAGGGTTTCGTTAGGGGCAGCAGCCCTAGGGCCTGATCGGGTTTCTACGTTAGGGTTTTCTCCTCTCGTCCTGTCCCCGGATGTGTTTCGATATTCCGTGCTAAAAGGACATTCGGGCATTCGGAAGGGAAACTGTGCTTAAACGGCAAAAAAGCCTTTCCTTTCACCTTCGGATAGACGGGCTTTTCCCCAATTTTAAAAGGGCCTGGGACTCGATGTTTTTCCCAAGAAGGCTTTTTGTTTTTTCCTGATGGGAAAATTTGATGGGTCTCTCGGTTTTTCCAATACCTTTATTTCAAACTTTTCGCAGAAAATACATTGGGTTGGGAATATTTGGGGAAACTTCAGCAGATGAAAAGTTTGCGGGGAGAGTGATGCTCGTGGACATTGAGCTACAGTCGAATCATTCAAGCGTTTGTAAGTTTGCTTTTAAAGCCTGGAAAACAGGGTCTTGGTACCTATCATCTCCAAGTCAAGCCTTCAAGTCTCGGGTTACTGAGCATACCTGTTTCCCATACGGCGAGGTAATTGAATTTTTCGCCATTCGATTTCACGGATTTCATTAGATATGCAAATTTTTTTTTTTTATCGGGGTTTTTTCCTCCACATTTCTGAAAGATGTAAAGGGGGACCATAGTTTTGGGAAAGGGCTATTGCGGTACGATACATATGGGCTTTTGGGGGTTTTTCAGTTTCTGGCTGATATTTTGCGCTTTTTCGTTTCCTCGTGCTTGCCAGATTTAGTTCATTTATTTCCCCCACCAGAAAGAACAAGGATGTCCCCCCACAGAAGGGTTAGGTCACGGGACATACCATCTACACTACCCACTATCCCCGTTTGCATCTAAGGAAAAGGAAAAATTTAGGTTAATTGCCCCATCGTAAAACGGGTTTAGGGGATACACATGGGGAAAAATACAGTATTGTATAGAAACAAACATATATATACAATAATATACATATATGACAACATTTTGGAGAAAAAAACGTGTTTACAAAGGGCCCAACTGAACAATCCCTAATTTTGAAATTACCCTAGTTGCTAGGGATTAACGGGTAAAATTTAAAAAAAAAAACCCTAAGTTTTATCTAATGTATGTTTTTGTTTGTAAGTAAATTTTTCACTGGGGGGGGGGGGTTAAAATTTTGGTAAAAATTGGGGTTTTATGAAAAATAATATATGTATGTCAATTGTTTGAACTGCATTAAAAATTTTGGGTATATTGTGAAATTATTATCTTTTTATGTTGAAATTTGTGGGGGCAAAACCCCAAAGTAATTTTTTCGACTTTTTTTTAGGTTTTTCCCGGGTTCCAGACCAAAACCCTTTGTCCCAAATTCGAAATTAATTGTTCTTATTACAATGGGCCCATGTTTTTCTTGTCACGTAGGAACCAAAATTAAATTTGTAAACTCCCCATTTTGGGGATTTTAGGCCTTTTTGGGTTTTTTCAAAAAAAGTCAAAATTTTTCGCGATGAGAGGGGCCCCATACGAACCCCATGGGACATTAGGGGACAGTGTTAACTTTGGGTTTTTTGTTTTCTGGGAAAATTTTTTCATCAAAAAATTTGGGTCTCATTAAAATTGTCCGGGGGGTCCGTGGGGTCCCTGGACTACTGGGATAAACATGTTGGCGGGAAATATGTAATGGGGTTTTGTCATGGAAAACCAAAAAAAACCACCATGGAGCTACAGATTTCGAAATTTTTCTTTGGGCCAGTTTAAAAAAGTAGCCCAATTTTCCCTTTTTTCATTTGGGGTAATTATGAAGGGGTTACCGCTTTTTTTTACCACAAAAAGTCGTTTTAAAAAGGACCTTCTCATTTTTGGGCCCCCCTAGGCAAATGATTTTTAAAAATGTATTTTGCAAACAAATATTTTTTTCGGGTTCTCCCCCTCAATTTTAGCAAAAACAAATTTTTTTAGGTTTTTTTTTGGCTTTACGCGGGACACACTTTAACTTAGATTTTATAGTTTTTTATTACTGTGGTAATTAATTTTTACAGAACATTTTCCAAATCATGATGATTTTTGGACTTGCTTAAGGGGGGTTGCTAATAACATTGGGGAACAAATTTTTTTTGATTTTGGTTTGAACTTGTTTTTAAAAGAATTTTTGGGGTGCTGAATCCAAAACTGATCTCAGTTTTTTTTCATCACGCCCAATTTTTTAAAATGTAGGAAAATTTCTTTTTTCTTAAAAAATAGAAAAATAGTAAAATAACAGTAACAGTGCTTATTTTTTTTAAAAATTTCAAATGTTAACATCCCAAAATAAAAAAATAAAGAAATAGGCAAAATAGAATGTTTATTTAACATTATCATTTTTTTAAAAAGGGAATAAGGCAATAATTGTGTGCGGGTTAAGGTAAAAATTTACGTTTGTAGCTTTGTCTGGGTTTTCAACTTGGGGGGACTATCGCTTTTGGGTTTCTCCAACAATAGTCACCCATCATATGCACCCCCATCTCCCCTTTGGTAAGGGTTCTTCCAAAACCTTAAAATTTTGGTGAAATCGTTCCCCCTTTTCCCCCGATTTTTCCGGAAAGTTGGAAAGAGGGGCTATCCCAAAAAAATTTTACTTTAAATTTACTCATTTTAAAAACCCAAAGGCCCCTTTGTAGCTCTAAAAAGTTTCTGAACAATTTCTGTGAAATTTCTTGCACGTGTTTTTTCCTAAAAAATTTCTTGAGACGTCTTTGAATGATACCCAACTTTCCTTTTCAAGGTCTGAACATCCCCCCCTTGAAATGTTCATCTTTGAGAGCTGTAAAAATTTGTGGCCTTTCCAAACAAAACCCCCCCCGGCCCTTTGGGATTTTTTCAATTGACGTCCAGGAAATGCCAAGATGATGTACTTAAAACAGTCGCCATCAGTTGACAATGTTTTTAAACAAATTTTTTTCAGAAACCTATTTTTATGTGCAAGGTGGGAATATTATTTTCCCTTTTAAAACAAGGGGCCAGTAAAATTTGTTGGGATCTCCATTTTTTAAGATCAATCTCGGGGGCCAATTGGGCCCTAAAACCCAAAATGCTTCTCTCGACTTTGGTATCCCACATACAGAAAAGCAGGGATTTTTTGTGTATCCCGTTGTTGCCCAAGAAGGAAGGACACCTTTTTAAAGGTAAAACACGTTTATCCAAATTTGGGTGTTTTCATATTCCCAATAACTCAATGATTTCTTTTTACATTCCAATTCTTAAACGAAGACAGACCGAATCCCCAATGGGGATTTGGCCCCAAAAAAAATTGGCCATTGTGTGGAAGGCCCACATTTTAAAACTCCGTTTTGACTATCAATAAAAAATCCCCATTCTTTTGGGATTGTGTTGAAAGCCCAATTTCCCTTTCAGAAAACCAGGAATGTTATGGCAAAACAAAAAACCCCCGCTGGAAATTCGAAAGTATTTCAGAAAGTCCTTCTTGGTTCGAAAGTATGATACCTTCACTCCTTTTTTCCAAGTATTTTTTCCTCTGTTCGTCTTGATGCTAGTATTCTAAAAGCTTTTTTGGATGGGCCCATATCACGTGCTAAATCATTAACTCGTGCTGATCAAATCCCCTACAAAAGTCCTCGTAAAATGTAAAAAATCCCCATCTTTGGGCTGCCCATTTTGCGTTCTTAAACCATCACTAAAGGATCTTCTAGAGGGGGGTAGTTTTTTTAAAACGGGCACGGGGAAATTTCGCTGAATGGGGGCTTTGGCCCTTATGCTGAGGGTAAAATTGGGATATTCTTTTTACTTTTATTTTTCTTGTTAAACCCCTGATGTTTTCACTAAACAAAAGTAACGGGCCCTGGGGAATGATTTTTTTGCCTCGCCAAAAACCCTGGGGATACCAAATGCCAACTTTTCACGGTTTCCTTTGGTCCACATCCCCGTAATCTCTTTGACACCCCTGCTTGCCCCACTTTGTGAGGGGCCCCCCGCTTTTTCTTGATCACCGAGGTTTTACTTTAAAAAAATGCGAAATATTCTTGGGTTTTACAAATATGGGTGATGCTTGCCCTCTGACTTGGGAAAGGTGAAAAATACCACATATAAGCAGAAGGAGTCAGGGTTGTTTAGGCCCTTTTAAAGAGAGACCCTAGAGGGCAACATGATCTGAAAAAAAAAAGAAAAATTAAAACCTATGTAAAAAAAACACTAAACTGGGAAAAGGGTTTCACGCTTGGAAAAAAAAAAAAACAGCATAAACGAAATAGAAATTACAATGGATGTTGTTACAAGGTTAAGAGAAAACCATAAAAAATCCTCCTAATTCCTACTATCCCAGCTTTCTTTTTCAGATATGATAGTACTGACCTATTGGGAGTTTCCCACACCTCTCACCGCACTGTCTCCCAAATTTTAAAATGCACAAACAAGTTGCCACATACTCCGAAAGAGTCAAATCGTAATCAGCTGGGAATTTTACCTTTCAGCTCAAAGTGGGAATTTTTCTTATCTGGAGGGGAAAAACTGTGGGGAAAAAAACTTGAGTGGGTAGAAAAAAAAAGAATACAGATTTGGGAAACAATGCCAATTTTTGTCTAATAAGTCAAAAAATTAAATCAACAATTTTTTTTTTTTTCAAATTGTTCCCCATGTAAAACATTGTTAGGTTTGTTTAAAAAGTTTTAGTTGATGAAAAAAAAAAAATAATTATAAATAGAAACCCAAATTTTTGGGGTCCCCTTTGGGGGTTGGCTGGAGTGGAAAAAATTCCCTGTCGACGCGCTGCCCCGTCAGTCACAAAAACAATCTCTGTTTCTTTTACCAGTAAGACGCCTTAATCGGCGAAGGCAGGGAGCCCGTAGAAACCCCCATACAAAAGGGAAAATTTTCTAAGGGGGGAATAGGGGTTGAATGGGGGACCCACCGAGTTTTCCCGATGGCGAAAACCGTTTGTCCCAAACGAAAGCGGGCTTCCAAAAATATAAGCTCCGGAAAAAACGTTAAAAGGTCGGTTTGGGTCGGTTCGGCCGCTGATGTGAGAAAAATCCCCCCATCCAAATGAGGACTCCGGCGGGTTTGCCCCTCGTTTGTAAAACAGTTATTTACCACTTTTGAATGGGAATTTTAAAAACTCGGGATAAATTTTTAAAGTTTTAAATAAGGTACGCCCGGTTATCAAGGGTTTTTTTTTAAAGAATTAATGATGATTTTTTTTTAAAAAATTTCCCCAAAAAACTTGACATTTATAGCCCTTTAAAAGATGTTTCCATTTTTGACTAGAAAAACAAGACACTTCCTCGCAGGGCGCCACCCCACGAGGAAAGAAAAAAGCCATAATAAAACTAGGGTACGCCCTATAACAAAAATTCTTTTTCCAACTTTGGCATGCCAATTTTTTCCCAGGGAAAATAGAATTTAAGGGCGATTTTACCTAATTCCCCCTTTTTTCATTTGAGCCCAAATTTTTACTATGCAAAAAACGCACTTTTATATTGCCCCCCCTTTTCGAATAAAAGCTTAAATGAGTACGCAGGGGCCGGGGTGGGCCTGTTTATTGCATCATGCAACCCAAAATGGGGTTCCAAAAAGTAACGTGGGGAAGCTCTTTCTGATCAAATTTGGGTTTATCCGGGAAATACATCACAGTGGCCCCAGCCCCACGGGTTTGGGCCCAGAACGTGTCCATCATGTCCCTTTTTTAGACCTGAAACGGGTATGGTCCCCCCGGTGGGGGCCCGAGCCCCGGTGAAATTCCCTCTTGGCCGCTGCCCCACCACGCTGCCCCACCTCTGTCAAACCCGCTTCAATACTTTTTTCGGTGCTCTGAGTGTGGATAGAGAACTCCCGGAAAACCCGTACGGCTTGACCCGGATCTCCGGATCTTTACCCCGGGGCAGGAACAGGTGAACGCCGGCTCGTGCACCCGGCCCCGGCTGCCCGCTGATCAGTTGGGCTGCAAGCTGGTTTTGGTGACAAATTTAGCTTGGGTGTATTCGAGGTCCCTTTCACTGGTGTCCCCCTACTCCTTTGCCCCGCCCTCAGCTTTAAAATTGGGTCAAAGGCAACCTGCGGGTCCCTCACCTTGGGCTCGGGCCCTCAGCGAGAGGAGGACACATTCTAAAATGGGGCGAACCATGCTCCTGTCCCCCCAGTAGAAGGTCACAGCTGTTTGGGGCCTTCTTTTTGGGGTTTCGCCCCATCCCCTCTGAGCTGGTGAGGATGTGCTTGGGGCCGGCCCTATCCCCGTGGGGAACCTTGATTTCGTAGTAGAGTTTTAAGTACAAACCGCCCGGCCGTACTTTTTCAAGGGTTTCCAGGGTGTTCAGTTTTTGCCAGTCAGTCCATGCTTTTTTGGTCCCCCCATGTACACGAGCCCCTGGGCTGTGGTGAAACTCTGGAGTGGGCAACCCTTTCCACACTTGATTCCTGCCCGCTCGGACGGGAGAACGCCCCGCGCTTACAGCCTGGACCAGTGGTAGGAGGGTGCTGGGCAGTGGCAAGTTGACCGGATAACTCCGGAAACTCCGTGAGGGTCTTTACCGCCTGGCATCCCCCTGAAATCTGCGTTGTCGGGACTCATTTTCGCTTGGGCGCAAACTGCACACTGGACCCGGGGGAAGCCCGTGTCAGAAAGGTAGGGGGCCCCTCGATTTTGGTGATAAGGGGTGGGGCAGGGGCAACCCCGTTTTTGGGGGCCCAAAACGCATATATCCAGAAGAGCTTGCGTTCCCCGCATCTTCTCCCAATGGGGTGAGTACCCAAACCCCTTCCCCCCGTGTTGGGCCCCAGTTTTAGTCACCTGCAGTTTCGACAGTGAGTCGGTTTTGGGGGTCGTTGTCACCAGCAGATCATAAGAAGGCCTGAGGGCCCCCTTTAACGCAGGCTTCTCAGGTGGCCCGGGTCCTTTTGGTACAAAGTGCCAAGGTTTCCTTCCAGATGGCTACTCTGTTTTACTGACACATGCTCCCCCCGATCAACCTTGGGGCAGTTTTTCCCTAGCTGTCGGGCAACCATCGCCCTGGGCTTTTTCCTTCCCCCCCTCGTAACACAATCCAACTATTTTGGTAAACCCGGTTAGGGTACGGGCCCTATAACAGAAAATTCCCTTTTTTTCAAATTTTTGGGATCCCCTTTTCCCATGTTTAAAAAAGTTTTTAAACGTTTTTTTTGTTTTCCCTTTTTTTTCATTTGGCAATTTACTAGCACAATCGAAATTTAAGCTATGTTTTTTCATATAAAAAATAAAATCCATTTTTTTCTAGCAAGAAGTGCTCAAACCCAAAAATTTAAGAGGACAAACCACCCTTAAAAAAATTTAATTTTACATAAGAAAACACCCTGCCCCAAAATTTGAAAATTTCTATATTTCAAATTTTATTGGACCCCCACGGGTAATTTTTAAAATACACAGGTTGTCAAGAGGGCGGAGCTGAGTTGATTCCTTTATGTCAGCGCGAGTTTCCCCTCCCAAACCCCCTTTCCCCTTTCCCCACCTGGTCTTCAGCCCTGGTTTCCCGCTCCCCTATTTTCCACTCTGTAAGACGCATGGCTTTTAACTCCCCTAAAATAAACGATAGGATATTCCCCGAAAAAACCCTCATTTTGACTTCCCCCAAAAAAGTTACCCCCTGGTGGAATTTTATACAAGTTACCTCTTATATTTTAAAACCCTAACCTAACTTGATGTGTTCAAGAGTAAACTCACATACTGTTTTCCCGATACGGGGGAAAATGCATCCGGCTCCTTTTCCCCTTGCTCTCAATATTTCTTTATATATTTTAAACCGAAGACAAACACAGTGTGAAGACATGGGCCCCGTGGTTTAAAAGGGGCGACCATCTGTTAAAAGCCATGTGGCCCCGGGATGAGGATGCATGTAGGTGGGAAATTTAAATTTGCTTGGGCCCGCTACAGCGGGAAAAAGCGGGACAAGCAAAAGGTCGTCCCCAGCTTTTGTGCTAAAAATAGAAACCCCTCTCCCCTCTCTCCCCTCTCTCTCCCTCTCTCCCTTTTCCTCTCTCTCTCTCCCCTCTCCTCCCCCCTTTTTCCCCCTCTCTCTCTCCCCTTTCTCCTCTCTTCCTCTCTCTCTCTCTCTCTCTCTCTCTCTCTGAGGGGAAAAAGACAGTACGGACAAACTTAAATTTCCCTTTTTTTTGCTGATGGAAAACAAAAAACTTTTCTTTAGGGGGCAAACCTAAACTACTTTAAACCCAAAACTTTAAATTCAGAAATAGTTAGGGTTTATAATTGGGATCAAAAAGCCAAAAAAATTGACCTTGAAAAATTTATAAACTCATTGTATGTTATCATCACCCTTTTAAAGTTTCCAAACCCGAGGGATATTGTGTGTATTTTTCAATAATTTTTTTAGAAAAAATTAGAAGAAGGGAAATGTTTAGGAGTTACATTGGGTAGGGAAATTAAAAAAGGAAATCTCATATAACTGATGTAAAAAACTAGACTTAGTAAATTTAATGGTGTCCTGCATAAAATACGAAATACCAAATCACAATGAATGTTTAAGACAAATATTTATCATTAGCTTATCCGCATATCTTGTATTGCTCAACAATATGGGGTGGAACCTTTCATACTTTTCTCGATAACCTTTTTCCCTCGCCCAGAAAAAAAATTATACGCACAATGTCCAACACCCACCTATGCTCACACAGACCCTCTATTTAGCGACCTAAAATTACTGAAATTTGCGTGATGTTATATCCTTACAAACATATCTCTTTCTACAAAAAGCATTACATTCAAACACGGTTGAATGTGACTTCCAATACAAAATCAAATAATCCAAATACCCGTAAAACCCAATGATTTAAACCCCCATTATGTGGGACATCTCATGCACAAGGATACATAACAGCTAGGGGACCAAGTCAGTGGAATCAACTCCCAGAAGATATAAAAAACCATTCAATCGTTCAACATTTTCAAATGGAAAATCAAGCAGAGGTTGTTCAGTTTATTACTAGTTTGTATTGTCAGAGTGTTTTGAGTGTATGTATTTGAGTGTAGTATGTGTGTGTGTGTGTTTCTGTATATATATATATATATATAAAATTATATATATAATATATATATATATATAATATAAATTATATATATATATTTTATATATATATATATATTAATGTATGTGTATGTGTGTATGTGAAATTGTGTATATATATGCATCTTGTATATAATATAGTATAAAGAATAGTATCGTATGTGCAATATTCTAATTTTCGTTGTATTGTCTAGCATATATGTGTATACTTTTAGTGTATTATACATGTTTCTTAGTATATACAGTATATAGTCATTGTGGGAATTACGGTTGGGTAGAGTAGCCTTATAATATATTAGGCCTAATAAATTACTCTGTCGGCACTAATGAATGAATTTCCCGGTCTGTAAAAGAGCTTCGGCTAAACAGACCGGCCTTAACAAAAATATTATATGTACTCATAAGTTTTTACCAATGTATTGAATGGGCCAATAAATGTATCAGTATCAGTATCAGTATCTCACTCTCTCTCTCTCTCTCTCTCTCTCTCTCTCTCTCTCTCTCTCCTCTCTTCTCTCTCTCTCCTCTCTCTCTCTCTCTCTCTCTCTCTCTCTCTCTAAAGAGTACACAATACTTATCACATTCTCACGGATCTAATGCTATGCATTAAGGTAAGAGAGGTAAGGTAACTAGGTAAGACACTTATGTCATGCAGAGTGTGTCGTGAGTGTGTCAGAGTGTGTAGAGCCGTGACGTGACGTAGAGAGTGTGACGTCCCACCGACCGTTAGTCAGAGACTGAGTGACTTCAAACGCGGAGAAGCTGCCTGAGGGAAGATAACGCTCAAAGCAAAAGTGCTTATAATTCATTATCAGATAAAGTCGTCATTATTAGGCCGTTTATACATGATTTTGAACAAAATAACTTAACTGCAGTCATCATTTCATTGAGGTACGAAGCTGACCAAGCTTTTTACACACAAACAACGCCTCAAATTTCAAATGTTTCTCATTCATCACCACCACTACTTTATTCGGTGATGGATGTCGTAGATGAAAGATTTTTTTTTTTTGCGTACTCCAAAAATATCTGCAATACTTTAGCTAACCATTAGATGCTGTAAGATACATTATGATACATGCCGAATGGCAGCTCCTACCTACTGTGGACTCGCGGTGACGTCATGACGCGAGAGAATGAATTTCAGGTCGGACTTTGGCAGACTTGTTAATATGGCTTTGGGAAAGCTACGCCTACACGCTCGCGTGTTGTCCATAGTCGGGAGAAGGAACTGATTTACAATGTGAATAAGTAATTCTTAGAGGAAAAGGCCAATAGAGGTCCTATTACTGCACCTTCCAGAACAGTGGCTCGAACAGGCAAAGACAAAACACAAAATGTTGAGATGGAGACAGACAGACAGACAGAGAAAGGTGGGTGGATTGCCCCTATCAGCTCCTGCCGGGAGGAGGGAGTGAGGGAGAGTGTCAGAGTGAGGGTTAGTTATCTTTATCGCTAAGGGTCTACGTAATCAGATACTTGGCCAAGAACAATATTTGGCAGAACGCGGACAGGGATATCCCCGAATAAGCCAACACCCAAACGGACTTTATAAATTAGTTCTAGAATTTCGTAATCATAAATTGTTCATAAATTGTATACTTTTTTATAGTGTCGTGTAAGGTTTTTATTTCCATTATTGTGTCCGGGATGTAGGGTGAAGGACGACGGTTTGGCGGCAAGACAAACGTCGGATGAAGAAGAAGACTCTCCCACTGTCCCATCCTTCCTTATCCCCTCTGCCTCACCTCGCCACCTACCTCCTCCTCGCAAACACACCTTGCGCCATGCATACCCTTCCCTTCGCACCGTAGTCTCTTCTACCTTTCCTTCTTTTCTTTTTTCGTCTTTAAATCTATGGCGTTCACTTCCCTCCTCACCTCCTCCTCTTCATGGTACCTCATTATTTCCCTCCTCTCTCCCTATGTACTTATCTCCTTACACAAAGCGAAAACGTAATGGTCCGGTAAGACACTTCAACGTCAGACATAATTATGTAAGTAGTTAAATTGCCTCAACAATGTCAATAGACCAAATACATCTACCATTTCGTGAATTAAATGATGCAAAATTAATCAATACCTTAAGGTAGAAAAAGAACATAGATTTCCTTTAAGTGTTATCAAAAATCTTATATTTCACCCATTTACATTCAACGATGATGGGACTGCATTAGATAACTATCTTGCTTCCCATGGCTTGAAAGAACCTGTATGTAACTATTATTTTTGTGGTGATTTTGAGTTAAATGACAATCTTATACCTGCCAATATGCATTTTTTATCATATAACATTAGTAGTATACCACTCCATTTAGATACCTTCAATGACCAATGTCTTCATGCAATTGATAATACAATAGATATCCTTGGTTTTTGTGAAACACGCTTAAATGACGAGATCTCTTCACTATACTATTTAAATGGATATAATACATATTTCAATAACAAATCTACTAAAGGCGGTGGCTTGGCCTTTTATATTAAGAAAAAATTCAAAGGGGTAATTCATCTAGATATCTCTCTACAACTCCCACACATAGAAACCTTATTCGTACAGTGCATTGAAAATTATGTTAAGTTTTTGGTTGGCATTCTCTATAGACCACCTAATGCAAGCATTCAGGATTTCATGTCAACCCTTGAACAACTTTTAGAATCTACAGTTTCAAATCACAACCTTCCTACTTACTTAATGGGAGACCTGAACATAAATCTCCTTAAGCATACAGACAAAAGCGTAAATGAATTATTACAATTATTCTATAATTATTCATTATTTCCTGTAATTACTAAACCTACAAGAGTGACAAATACCTCAGCGACGTTAATTGATCACATTTGGACCAATAACATGCAAAATTATCAGTGTAGTGGCATCATAAACACTTCAATAAGCGATCACTTTCCAGTCTTCAGTTCTTTTTCCATCCCTCAACACAATGATAATTGCTCACACATCAAAATAACAAAAAGAATATTTACTAATGAAGCTGTCAACTCATTCAAAACAGAACTATCACAATATAGTTGGCTTACGGAAATAGATGGCAAAAGCGTAAATGATGCATTTGAAACTTATATCATTTTTTTTACAAATCTATATAACACTAACTTTCCTGTCAAGTAAATCACAATAAAAGAATAACACAATGCAAACCATACAAAACTTCAGGTATTAAAGCCTCAATCAAACAACGCAATAGATTGCAAAAACTCTATGCCAAATGGCCCCTTACTTATGAAACTACTTTCATGAGGTATAGAAATCAGCTTTCAGCAATAATAAGATCAGCTAAAGAAAATCACTTCAAAGACAAACTCAAAGAAAATGCAGGAAATCCCAAAGAAGCCCTGGAATATTTTTTAAAAAACTCTCACAGGAAGAAAAAAAAAGCTCAGAGCACATTTCCATCACGTTTCAAGACTTTTTACTTTGACAAATAGGAGGACATAGCGGAGGAATTCAACAAGTTTTTGTAAAAATGGCAAACCCCTTAGCTCAAGAATCCCAAAACTCTCGTTCCTTTCAGAAATTTCCCTTCCAGAACTTTTGATGACTCTCATTTTTAACCCAACAACCCCACAGAAGTCAAAATCCATAATTAAAGGACTCAAGATATCGTCCCCAGTCACGACGACATTTAAAGTTAAAATTTTTAAAAAAAAATGTTTTGAAAGGTCTCTCCATTTCTTGCCATGTTTTAAACAAGTCTTTTAAAGAAAGTTCCCTTCCATTTCATTTTTAAAAATTGCAAAAAATAATACCCATATACAGTGGGGCAAAAAAAACGGCAAAAAACCTAAGACGGGAATAACGTCCCTTTGTGTTTTGACAAATTTGGTGGAGCGATGAATTTTTTTTCTTTTTTTGTATATTTGGCAGTGTGTTAGGGGTTGTGTAGATTCCTCGCTGGCCCGCCTGTATCCCAAGTCAATAGGAAGAGGTTGTTTTGTTTGGTTCTCCCAAAATTTTCCCCCCCATTCGCCCTCCTTTTTACCCCCTTCCCAGGGCTACGGAAAGCATTATGCCGGCTAAACTCTATCCCCCCCTGAAGAAGCAAATAGTAGTAAAAATTTTATCGAAGTGGAAAAACAATTTGGCCAGATAGTGAGGGGAGGGTGTTCCAAAAATACCGTCTCGGTGTGGGGCAGGCGGTGCAAGATGGTGAGTTAGAGACTGTTTTGGCGTGGAAAAAAGGGTCAATGCGACCAAGAAAAACTTGAAAGAAGACTGATCAACTGCTCAAAATGATTATTGACATCAACAATCCTTTTAAGCAGTTGATTAGTGTTCTTTGAAGTTTTTCTTGACCGCCCAGACCCTTTTTTCCACGCCAAAACAGTCTCTAACTCACCATCTTGCACCCGCCTGCACCACACCGAGACGGTATGTTTGGAAACACACATCTCCCTCGCTATCTGGCCAATTGTTTTCCCACTTCGATATAAGGTTACTACTATATGTGTCTTCTTCACAATGGATAGAGATTTGCCCGGCATAATGCATCAGTAGACCTGGAGAAGGCGGTAGAAAATGGAGGGGCGAATGGGGGTGTAGGAAGGTTGGAGAACCAAACACAACAACCTCTTCCTATGATGACTTGGAAGATACAGAGCGGGCAGCAGCGAGGAATCTACAGCAGACACCCTAACGCACTGCCAGATATACAAAAAAAAGTAAAAAAATCCAATCGCTTCCACCGAAATTGTCAAAACAGCTAAGGACGCTATTCCCGTCCAGGTTTTTTTGACATCCTAAGTTTTTTGCGCCGATTGTATAAAAAAGGCGACACATCCTTACACACCAATAATTATAGGCCGATATCAATTCTACCAAGCTTTAGTAAAATTTTCGAAAAACTAGTAGCAACAAGGCTAATCAATAATCTTTCCCAACATGCCTTATTAACAGAGTAAGGTAAGGTAAAGATGGGAGTATACGCTATGCTGCGCGTGGCATTCGGTGCTCATCTCCGTGGCATTAGCCCTTAGAGCCTGTGGTGGGTGAGGACCCGTTACCCCGGGACACAGGGCTTGTGTGACTCCCGGGTTACCACAGTTACCTTCCCCAGGGTGCCAGGGTTATTAACAGAGTGCCAACATGGATTTCGCCCAAACCATTCAGTTGAACAGGCAATACACAAATCACTCAAAGTATTTACAACGCCTTAGATAGTAAGTTATACCAACTAACTGTATTTTGTGACTTAAGTCAAGCATTTGACACTATCCCACACTCCATTCTATTAGAGAAACTACTGGTATATGGGATTCGTGGTCCGGCCTATAAATGGTTCCAGTGTTATCTTAACCAAAGAAAACAATACGCAGTTTATGATAGTAAAACAAACATCTTTATACAAGGAAAAAATTTCAATGAACTTAAAAATACTTTAAATGAAGAATTAGAGCAAGTATCAAATTGGATAAAAAAGTTATAAACTTACGTTAAACACTTTAAAAACTCATTTTATGGTATCACACACTTTAAATCAACCCTATGATATTGAAATTAGAATTAACAATAATAGAATAAATGAGGTAAAGGAAACAAATTTTTTAGGAATTATCTTAGATAATAAATTAAACTGGCAACCAAAATTCAATGAGATAAAACTTAAATATCCAAAATATCTGGTGTACTATACAGGGTAAGAAATTTTATAAATTCCGACTGTTTAAGACAAATGTATCTATCCATTGCATATCCACATATGATTTACTGCTCAGCAATTTGGGGAGGAGCTTACAAAACATACATAGATGATATTTTCATAGCACAGAAAAAGTTAATCCGAATCATGTTTCATGAACATAGATATGCCCACACTAATCCCCTATTTGTTAAATACAAACTACTAAAGTTTCATGACATTGTATCTCTTCAGACATATTTGTTTGTATATAAAGCTCTCCATAGGCATCCAGTAAACAATGATTTTAAATACCTCTCCCACAATATCGATACCCGAAGGCCCAGAGATCGCAGACTCCCATTATGCAGGACAACACATGTACAACAAAACGTCCTTTTTAGAGCAGCAAAACTGTGGAACCAACTCCCAGATGACATGAAAAACATCCCGACACTCAATTCAATACAAAACTAAGCTCAAGATGTTCGAAAATTACCAGCAAGATAGTTAAATATTTAATACCTCTAATACTAACATTGTCACCGTTATCATTTTTGTTATTGCTATCACTGTTCCCATTATTACATATATTGCAATATTACGTTATCATTATTTTTATTCTTACCAATATTTTGCTTTAACTGTTATCATGACTATCCGTCTATTCAACTATAACTATCATTATTATTATTTTTATTTTTTTATATTATTAATATTTTAATTATTATTATTATTATTATTATTATTGTTACTATTGACTTGTTTTTATTATAACAATTTAAATGAACCTATATATATATATTATTTTTTATATAACATATTTGATAATTCACACGTTTCCACGACTGTTGTAATTTAAAAAAATCTAAGGCATCAGGTCCATAAAACAGTCTCGGCTCAATGGACCGCGGCTTGTATATAAGTAATGTATAATTATCTTTATGTATGTTATGTTAAGCCTAATAAAACAATCAATCAATCAATCAATCCTGCTTGTGTTTTTTATCCATTCCTCTTTCCCCTTTAACATATTCTACTTTCCCTTTCACTCGTCTGCATCCTTCTACACATCACTCACAAGTTATGGTATCGTTTTCTTCACGCACTCACGCACTCACGCACCTCCTTCAGTACCCCATACGGACCATCCTTACATCGCCTCCTCTACACCCCGTAATGCATGCCATCGTTAACGTCCACCCCTACACTTCACCTCTGCTTTCATCCCTTAACACCCACCTCTCTTCCTTCACATCCTTCCCACTCTTCCTCCTTTCCCACACTTCACCCCCTCCTTCATCTGTCACTCGCTCCCATGCTCGTGTCCAACCCACAAATCGCCCCATTTTTAGGTCGGTAACTCTTCAATTACTCTCCCGACCGCCGGGAGGGACGGAAGGTCGCCACTGAAGCTACAATGAAACTCGTCCATGTAATGAAACCCTCACAAGGTTTTTAATAGCATTTCAACACACTTTTCTATAACGTCATTGAAGACTGGTCTAGGAGAGAATAGAAAAGTCTAAAAAGTCGCGTTTATTACCAGTTCCCGTAAAATGGATGGCATGTAAGTTTAGTTTGGTAGGTGTCTTGATCCTTCTCTCTTCTTCTCTGTTCTTACCTACGAATGTTTATTTAACGCTTAGCCAGTGTTTGAATGTTGTGATGCAGTGAGGTAGGGTTCTTATTCCTCCTCGCGTATATGGGTGGGATGTGCCCTGCTGGTGGTGAGGGTGTGCGTGAAGGTGACTGATGTGAAGGGCTGCAGGGACACTTTAAACCCATGGAATTTGTGAGGGGCGCTTTGGAACCATTTTTCGTGTTGTTGTTTTTTCACTCTTTCGTGCCATGGTGGAGAACTGCCGCGGTGTAGAGCTGTAAGGGAGTGTGTTGTGGATCCTTGAGGTGTATTGCGATAGGTGTTGTGAAGCCTCTTTGTTGATAGAGTTGCAGGACAGGAAGGCCCTCTGGTGTTGTGTGGAGTGTTCTGTGGCGGTGATGTGGAGGCTTTGGTGGTGTAATGACTATAGCTAAAACTATGAGTCAATTATGAAAAGATGAGGCGCCTTGAACGTGATGAGCTTTTCTATAATGAAACAAAGCTTTACTTTATCATGAGTTGTTGTTTTCGATTATTGCATTTGATAATTTGAACTTTCAATATCTTTTTACCAAATGATGTTGCGTTTTTTTTTTTTTTCGTAGGTGTGTGTTGAGCAGCATCATATCAGCTGCCAATTTCACTAGTGACGACAATACACGCAGGAGGCGGAGGTGGAGGGACAATTTAAGGCAGTGAAGCTGTTGATCATTTATATCCCTCGCACACACTTCTTTTCTTCGACATGTCGAATGAAGTTTCGTTAAACTCTTTTACAACGCGATGCATTAGCTTTATAAACCTGTTTAATTTTATAACACAGAAAAGAGGGGAGGGGAGAGAGGGGAGGGGGGGGAGAGGGAGAAGAGGGGAGAGAGGGGAAAGAGAGAGAGAGAGAGAGAGGAGAGGGGAAGAGAGGAGAGAAGAGAGAGAAAAAGGAGAGAGAGGAGAGAGAGAGAGAGAGAGAAAAGGAGAAGGGGGGGGGTTTCCCCTGTATCTCGGTATTTCAATTTTGAAATGAAAAGTTTTTAATTCCCCCGCAACCATTAACCTGACGGGGCCCTGTTTTTCCCGTCTTTTGCTTTTTTTGTTTTCTTTTTCTGGGGTTCATTTTTCTTTGTGCGTCGAAATATCTGGGTGAGAAACAAACCCGCCCAAAACTTTATAGACCCACGCTTAATAGTGTGTGTGGGGGTGGGGTGTTTTGTGTGTGTGTGTGTGTTGTGTGTGTGTGTGTGTGTGTTTTTAAAAAAATAAAAGGGAACTGGCCAAGGGCACAACAAAAAGGGGAAACAAAAAAGCTCGCTTATTCCAGCCCCCTATAAAAAAGCCCTAAGAAGAATAAAATAAAAACAGAGAGGTGAGCCAAAATTTATTTTTGGGAGGTGTCTTTTTTTTCTCTTCTTTTAAAAAGTTTTTAAGGGGTCTAGGTAGGTGAAAAAAAAAAACGGGAAAAGAGAGTTCCAGATTTTCCCCATGAAAGGGATAAAAATTTAAAAGATACTGTTTAAACTCTAGCTTTAAAGGAAGATTTACAAATAGGGTGTGAATGATTAAAAAAGGATTTTTCCGGGGCCCGGGGGGGGGGGGATACTTTTATTTCGCAAGTTCAAAAGACATTTAGCTTAAAAAAATTTGGTAAAATTTTCAAAAAGCACATTTCGGCGGTTTTTTTAAAGTTTTAAACAGTCAGTCAGAGGAGAGGATTTTATGAAAAGGGAAAACCCTTTTGATTTCAACCCTTTTTTAGGAGAGTTTGAAAGAGGGGATCCCCCCCCCAAACATGTGAGAACTCCCCCATACATGGGCGGAAAAGGGGCCCCTGAGAGAGCAAGAAATTTTGGGAGGGGAAAAAAAAAAGGACGCAGGGGGAAACGGGGGCACCTAACTTCTTAAAGCTGTTTTAGCAATAGACGAGTTTGTGAAAATTTCCCCATTTCAGATTTTTTTTGTAAAGGAAAAAAAAATCCTAAAATGTTTTTTTTGTAAAGAAGGAGGGCGTTTTGGGGGTCATTGAAGAAGAGGGGATATTATCTGGAGTTTTGTCAGTAGTAGGGGGAAAAAATTTTGGGGTTTTTTAGGCTTGAACAAAACAAGGTTTTTCTTTGCCCCCAAATTTTAGGAAAAATTTTAAAGATCAGAAGTTTAGGGGGCCGGGTGGCTCCCCTCCGTGAATCCCCCTTAGTTTTCCCGTTGAGTTTTGGGCTCTAATAAAAGGGCGTTGAAAAAATTTCAGGGTGAATCTCAGCGTAGGAGTGGATAGGGCCCTTGAGTTAGACCTAGGGAAATCATTAATGAATAATAGAAAGAGAGTGGGGGTGGACGAACCCCCGGGGAACACCACTATTGTAGATTTAGGAGAAGGACAATGTCCGTCTACAGTAGCTGCAAAAGAACGGTTTTTAAAGGAAACTTTTAAAATGAAAGGGACAGAGAAAAGGGGTAGAAAACCCAATGAGGGTGTTTGGGAAAAAAAAGATTTGTGCCAGACCTCAAAAGTTTTTTGATATGGGCAAGGGAAAAAGCAAAAGTTTTCATCACCGAAACCCCTAAAGGGGGATGACCAAATTTAGTTAGGAAAGTAGAAATCCCCGGGGGCCCGTAGATCGCCCCCTTTCGGAAACCGTAAATGGGCGATCAGAGAGAAGATTTTGACAGATAGATGCTTAAAATCTTTTTTTTATAAAGTATAGATTTAAAAAATTTAAAAAAGGCAGGGGTCAAAGCTATGGTGGTATTTTTTAAAGGGTTAGAACGGTCCCCCCTTCCTTAAAGGGAAAAGGGGTTTTTTTTTTGAGCAAACTTTTCCCGCAAGAAGGAAAGGGGGGAAGTAGATTTGACAAAGACGGGGGGGGGGTTGTGTGTTTTGGGGTTTTGTGGGTGTGTGTGGGTGGGGGGGGGTGGTGTGTTTGTGTGTGTTGGTTTGTGTGTGTGTGTGTTGTGGTGTGTTGTTGTGTGTGTGTGTGTGTGTGTGTGTTGTGTGTGTTGT
>JACEEZ010006246.1:0-39812 GCA_016584305.1 Chionoecetes opilio | reverse complement strand
CAAAATTATTTTAAATATTATAAGCTTAAAATATGTATTTTTCATGAAATGTATGTATCAATTTTATTCCTAAAAACATCGTTTTTTCAAGTGTTTTAATGTATTTTTGAGGGGCTAAAAATTTCGAAAATTGACATTTTTCAGCCCTTTTTTTGAAAGAGTCATTCAAAATGTGGTATTATAGTTTTTTTCGTTAGAAATTGCTATTTTAAACTACTGTAAGCTTATAATAGGAGTTTGAGACTATATTGTGATACAATTGTATATTACACGCGTTTTTCATAGTTTCTTGTTAATTGTAGTGTTATATCATTAATAGAAGGAATTTTCCTTATGATAATGCTTTATACCCTCAAAATGTGTTCTTTTAAATGATTTTAGCTAGTTATCGGTGATATATAGCTGTTTTCCTACAAATTGAAGAATACAATCCTTTTTTTAGAATAATTTGCACCTATAAGTAGCTTACATTACATTAAGCTAATAAATAGAAGAGTAGGAGGTTATTTATTGTGATATAACGGTTTATTGCAAGCGTTTTTCATAGTTTCTTGTAAACTGTAGCGTTATTGTATATATACAAGTAGTTTTACTTATCATATTGCTTTAAGCCCATAAAATGTAGTTTTTTCAATGATATTAGCTAGTTATCGGTGATATATAGCTGTTTTCCTACAAATTGAAGCATAAAATCCTCTTTTTAGAATAATTTGCACTTATAAGTAGCTTACATTACATTAAGCTATTAAATAGAAGAGTAAGGGGTTATTTATTGTGATATAACGGTATATTGCAAGCGTTTTTCATAGTTTCTTGTAAACTGTAGTGTTATTGTATATATACAAGTAGTTTTAATTATCATATTGCTATAAACCCATAAAATGTACTGTTTTCAATGATATTAGCTAGTTATCGGTGATATATAGCTGTTTTCCTACAAATTGAAGCATAAAATCCTCTTGGTAGAATAATTTGCACCTATAAGTAGCTTACATTACATTAAGCAATTAAATAGAAGAGTAAGAGGTTATTTATTGTGATATAACGGTATATTGCAAGCGTTTTTCATAGTTTTTTGTAAACTGTAGCGGTATTGTATATATACAAGTAGTTTTACTTATCATATTGCTATAAACCCATAAAATGTATTGTTTTCAATGATTTTAGCTAATTATCAGTGAAGAGGTTTTTTTTTCTACAAATTGAAGTATATTTCTTTATATCTGAAGCTAAATAGCTTTTGATATTTGCTACAACTATATTTTACAAAATTAATAGCTACAAATATGTATTTTTCATGAAATTTAGATATCAATTTTAATCTTAAATACAATGTTTTTTCAAGTATTTTAATATATTTTTGAAGGGCTAAAAAATGTCGATATGTGACATTATTCAGCACTTTTACACAACTATATTTTACAATGTTATGAGCTTAAAATATGTATTTTTGCATGAAATTTAGGTATCAATTTTAATCTTAAAAACAACGTTTTTTCAAGTATTTTAATGTATTTTTGAAAGCCTAAAAAATGTCGAAATTTGACATTAGTCAGAATTTTTACACAACTATATTTTACAATATTATAAGCTTAAAATATGTATTTTTTCATGACATTTATGTATCAATTTTATTCTTAAAAACAACGTTTTTTCAAGTGTTATAATGTATTTTTGAAGGGCTAAAAAATGTCTAAAATTGACATAATTCAGCCCTTTTTTTGATAGAGAAATTCAAAATGTGGCATTATAGTTGTTTTCGTTACAAATTGCTATTTTAAGCTACTGTAAGCTTATAATAGGAGTTTGAGACTCTATATTGTGACACAATTGTATATTATACGCGTTTTTCATAGTTTCTTCTTAATTGTAGTGTTATATCATTAATAGAAGGAATATACCTAATGATAATGCTTTATACCCTCAAAATGTGTTCTTTTCAATGATTCTAGCTAGTTATCGGTGATATATAGCTGTTTTCCTACAAATTGATGTATACAATCCTTTTTTTAGAATAATTTGCACCTATAAGTAGCTTACATTACATTAAGCTATTAAATAGAAGAGTAAGAGGTTATTTATTGTGATATAACGGTATATTATACGCGTTTTTCATAGTTTCTTGTAAACTGTAGCGTTATTGTATATATACAAGTTGGTTTACTTATCATAATGCTATAAACCCATAAAATGTAGTGTTTTCAATGATATTAGCTAGTTTCGGTGTATATAGCTGTTTTCCTACAAATTGAAGCATAAAATCCTCTTGGTAAATAATTTGCACCTATAAGTAGCTTACATTACATTTAAGCAATTAAATAGAAGAGTAAGAGGTTATTTATTGTGATATAACGGTATATTGCACGCGGTTTTCATAGTTTTTTTGTAAACTGTAGCAGTATTGTATATATACAAGTAGTAATACTTATCATATTGCTATAAACCCATAAAATGTAGTGTTTTCAATGATTTTAGCTAATTATCAGTGGAGTTTTTTTTTTTTCTACAAATTGAAGTATATTTTTTTTATATCTGTAGCTAAATAGCTTTTTGATATTTGGGTACAACTATATTTTACAAAATTTAATAGCTAAAAATTGTATTTTTCATGAAATTAGATATCAATTTATCTTAAAAACAATGTTTTTTCAATATTTTAATGTATTTTTGAAATGCTAAAAAATGTCGAAATTTGACATTATTCAGCATTTTTACACAACTATATTTTAAAAATGTTATGAGCTAAAAATATGTATTTCATGAAATTTTTTGTATCAATTTTAATCTTAAAAACAACGTTTTTTTCAAGTGTTTTTAATGTATTTTTTGGGAGGGCTAAAAAATGTCGAAAATTAATTTTTCAGCCCTTTTTTTGAAAGAGTCATTCAAAATGTGGTATTTTAGTTTTTTTCGTTAGAAATTGCTATTTAAACTACTGTAAGCTAAGTGCTTACATTACATTTAAACAATAAATAGAAGAGTAAAAAGGTTATTTATTGTGATATAACGGTATATTCCAAGCGTTTTTCATAGTTTTTTGTAAACTGTAGCGGTATTGTATATATACAAGTAGTTTTACTTATCATATTGCTATAAACCCATAAAATGTATTGTTTTCAATGATTTTAGCTAATTATCAGTGATGAGCTTTTTTTTCTACAAATTGAAGTATATTTTTTCATATTGAAGCTATATAGCTTTGATATTTGCTACAACTATATTTTACAAAAATTTAAAAGCTAAAAATATGTATTTTTCATGAAATTTAGATATCAATTTTAATCCTAAAAACAATGTTTTTGCAAGTATTTTAATGTATTTTTGAAAGGGTAAAAAAATGTCGAAATTTGACATTTTTCAGCACTTTTACACAACTATATTTTACAATGTTATGAGCTAAAAATTGTATTTTTCATGAATTTAGGTATCAATTTTAATCTGAAAAACAACGTTTTTTCAAGTATTTTAATGTCTTTTTGAAAGCCTAAAAAATATCGAAATTTTAAAAATTATTCAGGCAAATTTTTCACAACACTAATTTTACAATATTATTAGCTTAAAATATGTATTTTTCATGAAATATATGTATCAATTTTATTCCTAAAAACATCGTTTTTTCAAAATGTTTTAATGTATTTTGAAGGGCTAAAAACTGTCGAAAATTGACATTATGCATTCCTTTTTTTGAAAGATACCTTCAAAAAGTGGTATTATAGTTGTTTTCGTTAGAAATTGCTATTTAAACTACTGTAAGCTTAAATAGGAAAATGAGACTCTATATTGTGATAAATTGTATTTTTATACGTGTTTTTCACAGTTTCTTGTTAATTTTAGTGTTATAATCATTAATAGAAGGAATTTACCTTATGATAATGCTTTATACCCTCAAAATGTGTTCTTTCTAATGATTTTAGCTAGTTATCGGGTGATATATAGCTGTGTTCCTACAAATTGAAGAATACAATCCTTTTTTTAGAATAATTTGCACCTATAAGTAGCTTACATTACATTAAGCTAATAAATAGAAGAGTAATAGGTTATTTATTGTGATATCACGGTATATTGCAAGCGTTTTTCATAGTTTCTTGTAAACTGTAGCGTTATTGTATATATACTAGTAGTTTTACTTATCATATTGCTATAAACCCATAAAATGTAGTGTTTGCAATGATATTAGCTAGTTATCGGTGATATATAGCTGTTTTCCTACAAATTGAAGTATAAAATCCTCTTTTTAGAATAATTTGCACCTATAAGTAGCTTACATTACATTAAGCTATTAAATAGAAGAGTAAGAGGTTATTTATTGTGATATAACGGTATATTATACGCGTTTTTCATAGTTTCTTGTAAACTGTAGCGTTATTGTATATATACAAGTTGGTTTACTTATCATAATGCTATAAACCCATAAAATGTAGTGTTTTCAATGATATTAGCTAGTTATCGGTGATATATAGCTGTTTTCCTACAAATTGAAGCATAAAATCCTCTTGGTAGAATAATTTGCACCTATAAGTAGCTTACATTACATTAAGCAATTAAATAGAAGAGTAAGAGGTTATTTATTGTGATATAACGGTATATTGCACGCGTTTTTCATAGTTTTTTTGTAAACTGTAGCAGTATTGTATATATACAAGTAGTAATACTTATCATATTGCTATAAACCCATAAAATGTAGTGTTTTCAATGATTTTAGCTAATTATCAGTGGAGTTTTTTTTCTTCTACAAATTGAAGTATATTTCTTTATATCTGTAGCTAAATAGCTTTTGATATTTGCTACAACTATATTTTACAAAATTAATAGCTAAAAATTGTATTTTTCATGAAATTTAGATATCAATTTTAATCTTAAAAACAATGTTTTTTCAATTATTTTAATGTATTTTTGAAATGCTAAAAAATGTCGAAATTTGACATTATTCAGCATTTTTACACAACTATATTTTACAATGTTATGAGCTAAAATATGTATTTTTCATGAAATTTATGTATCAATTTTAATCTTAAAAACAACGTTTTTTCAAGTGGTTTAATGTATTTTTGCAGGGCTAAAAAATGTCGAAAATTGACATTTTTCAGCCCTTTTTTTGAAAGAGTCATTCAAAATGTGGTATTATAGTTTTTTTCGTTAGAAATTGCTATTTTAAACTACTGTAAGCTTAGTAGCTTACATTACATTAAGCAATTAAATAGAAGAGTAAGAGGTTATTTATTGTGATATAACGGTATATTCCAAGCGTTTTTCATAGTTTTTTGTAAACTGTAGCGGTATTGTATATATACAAGTAGTTTTACTTATCATATTGCTATAAACCCATAAAATGTATTGTTTTCAATGATTTTAGCTAATTATCAGTGATGAGTTGTTTTTTTTCTACAAATTGAAGTATATTTCTTTATATCTGAAGCTATATAGCTTTTGATATTTGCTACAACTATATTTTACAAAATTAATAGCTAAAAATATGTATTTTTCATGAAATTTAGATATCAATTTTAATCCTAAAAACAATGTTTTTGCAAGTATTTTAATGTATTTTTGAAAGGCTAAAAAATGTCGAAATTTGACATTATTCAGCACTTTTACACAACTATATTTTACAATGTTATGAGCTAAAAATATGTATTTATCATGAAATTTAGGTATCAATTTTAATCTGAAAAACAACGTTTTTTCAAGTATTTTAATGTCTTTTTGAAAGCCTAAAAAATATCGAAATTTTACATTATTCAGCACTTTTACACAACTATATTTTACAATATTATTAGCTTAAAATATGTATTTTTCATGAAATATATGTATCAATTTTATTCCTAAAAACATCGTTTTTTCAAGTGTTTTAATGTATTTTTGAAGGGCTAAAAAATGTCGAAAATTGACATTATGCATTCCTTTTTTTGAAAGATACCTTCAAAATGTGGTATTATAGTTGTTTTCGTTAGAAATTGCTATTTTAAACTACTGTAAGCTTATAATAGGAAAATGAGACTCTATATTGTGATACAATTGTATATTATACGTGTTTTTCACAGTTTCTTGTTAATTGTAGTGTTATATCATTAATAAAGGAATTTACCTTATGATAATGCTTTATACCCTCAAAATGTGTTCTTTCTAATGATTTTAGCTAGTTATCGGTGATATATAGCTGTGTTCCTACAAATTGAAGAATACAATCCTTTTTTTAGAATAATTTGCACCTATAAGTAGCTTACATTACATTAAGGCTAATAAATAGAAGAGTAATAGGTTATTTATTGTTATATCACAGTATATTGCAAGCGTTTTTCATAGTTTCTTGTAAACTGTAGCGTTATTGTATATATACAAGTAGTTTTACTTATCATATTGCTATAAACCCATAAAATGTAGTGTTTGCAATGATATTAGCTAGTTATCGGTGATATATAGGTGTTTTCCTACAAATTGAAGTATAAAATCCTCTTTTTAGAATAATTTTCACCTACAAGTAGCTTACATTACATTAAGCTATTAAATAGAAGAGTAAGAGGTTATTTATTGTGATATAACGGTATATTGCAAGCGTTGTTCATCGTCTCTTGTAAAATAAAGCGTTATTGTATATATACAAGTATTCTGCTTATGCTATAAATAATATATATTAAACTTGCTATAAACCCATAAAATGTAGTGTTTTCAATGATTTTAGCTAGTTATCAGTGAGGAGATGTTTTTTTCTACAAATTGAAGTATATTTCTTTATATCTGTAGCTAAATAGCTTTTGATATTTGCTACAACTATATTTTACAAAATTAATAGCTAAAAATATGTATTTTTTATGAAATTTAGATATCAATTTTAATCTTAAAAACAATGTTTTTTCAGGTATGTTAATGTATTTTTGAAAGGCTAAAAAATGTCGAAATTTGACATTATTCAGCACTTTTACACAACTATATACTACAATGTTATGAGCTAAAAATATGTATTTTTCATGAAATTTAGGTATTAATTTTAATCTTATAAACATATTTTTTCAAGTATTTTAATGTATTTTTGAAAACCAAAAAAATGTCAAAATTTGATATAATTCAGCACTTTTACACAACTATATTTTACATTATTATGAGCTTAAAATATGTATTTTTCATAAAATTTATGTATCAATTTTAATCTTATAAACAACGTTTTTTCAAGTGTTTTAATATATTTTTGAGGGGCTAAAAAATGTCAAAAATTTACATTATTCAGCTTTTTTTATGATAGAGAAATTCAAAATGTGGTATTATAGTTGTTTTCGTTAGAAATTGCTATTTTATACTACTGTAAGCTTATAATAGGAGTTTGAGACTATATTGTGATACAATTGTATATTATACGTGTTTTTCATAGTTTCTTGTTAATTGTAGTGTTATATCATTAATAGAAGGAATTTACCTTACGATAATGCTTTATACCCTCAAAATGTGCTCTTTTCAATGATTCTAGCTAGTTATCAGTGATATATAGCTGTTTTCCTACAAATTGAAGTATACAATCCTTTTTTTAGAATAATTTGCACCTATAAGTAGCTTACATTACATTAAGCTAATAAATAGAAGAGTAGGAGGTTATTTATTGTGATATAACGGTATATTGCAAGCGTTTTTCATAGTTTCTTGTAAACTGTAGCGTTATTGTATATATACAAGTAGTTTTACTTATCATATTGCTATAAACCCATAAAATGTAGTGTTTTCAATGATATTAGCTAGTTATCGGTGATATATAGCTGTGTTCCTACAAATTGAAGCATAAAATCCTCTTTTTAGAATAATTTGCACCTATAAGTAGCTTACATTACATTAAGCTATTAAATAGAAGAGTAAGAGGATATTTATTATAATATAATGGTATATTGCAAGCGTTTTTCATAATTTCTTGTAAACTGTAGCGTTATTGTATATATACAAGTAGTTTTACTTATCATATTGCTATAAATCCATAAAATGTAGTGTTTTCAATGATTTTAGCTAATTATCAGTGAAGAGTTTTTTTTTCTTCTACAAATTGAAGTATATTTCTTTATATCTGTAGCTAAATAGGTTTAGATATTTGCTACAACTATATTTTACAAAATTAATAGCTAAAAATATGTATTTTTCGTGCAATTTAGATATCAATTTTAATCTTAAAAACAATGTTTTTTAAAGTATTTTAATGTATTATTGAAGGGCTAAAAAATGTCGAAATGTGACATTATTCAGCACTTTTACACAACTATAATTTAAAATCTTATGAACTAAAAATATGTATCTTTTCGTGAAATGTATGTATCAATTTTATTCCTAAAAACATCGTTATTTCAAGTGTTTTAATTGTTTTTTTGAGGGGCTAAAAAATGTCGAAAATTGACATTTTTCAGCCCTTTTTTTGAGTCATTCAAAATGTGGTATTATAGTTTTTTTCGTTAGAAATTGCTATTTTAAAATACTGTAAGCCTATAATAGGAGTTTGAGAATCTATATTGTGATACAATTGTATATTACACGTGTTTTTCACAGTTTCTTGTTAATTGTAGTGTTATATCATTAATAGAAGGAATTTACCTTATGATAATGCTTTATACCCTCAAAATGTGTTCTTTTCAATGATTTTAGCTAGTTATCGGTGATATATAGCTGTTTTCCTACAAATTGAAGTATACAAATCTTTTTTTAGAATAGTTTGCACCTATAAGTAGCTTACATTACATTAAGCTAATAAATAGAAGAGTAAGAGGTTATTTATTGTGATATAACTGTTTATTGCAACCGTTTTTCATAGTTTCTTGTAAACTGTAGCGTTATTGTATATATACAAGTAGTTTTACTTATCATATTGCTATAAACCCATAAAATGTAGTGTTTTCAATGATATTAGCTAGTTATCGGTGATATATAGCTGTTTTCCTACAAATTGAAGCATAAAATCCTCTTTTTAGAATAATTTGCACCTATAAGTAGCTTACATTACATTAAGCTATTAAATAAAGGTAAGAGTAAGTAAGTAAGAGTAAGAGGTTATTTATTGTGATATAACGGTATATTGCAAGCATTTTTCATAGTTTCTTGTAAACTGTAGCGTTATTGTATATATACAAGTAGTTTTACTTATCATATTGCTATAAACCCATAAAATGTAGTGTTTTCAATGATATTAGCTAGTTATCGGTGATATATAGCTGTTTTCCTACAAATTGAAGCATAAAATCCTCTTTTTAGAATAATTTGCACCTATAAGTAGCTTACATTACATTAAGCTATTAAATAGAGGAGTAAGAGGTTATTTATTGTGATATAACGGTATATTGCAAGCGTTTTTCATAGTTTTTTGTAAACTTTAGCGGTATTGTATATATACAAGTAGTTTTACTTATCATATTGCTATATACCCATAAAATGTATTGTTTTCAAAGATTTTAGCTAATTATCAGTGAAGACTTTTTTTTTTTACAAATTGAAGTATATTTCTTTATATCTGAAGCTAAATAGCTTTTGATATTTGGTACAACTATATTTTACAAAATTAATAGCTAGAAATATGTATTTTTCATGAAATTTAGATATCAATTTTAATCTTAAAAACAATGTTTTTCAAGTATTTTAATGTATTTTTGACAGGCTAAAAAATGTCGAAATGTGACATTATTCAGCACTTTTACACAACTATATTTTACAATGTTATGAGCTAAAAATATGTATCTTTTCGTGAAATGTATGTATCAATTTTATTCCTAAAAACATCGTTATTTCAAGTGTTTTAATTGTTTTTTTGAGGGGCTAAAAAATGTCGAAAATTGACATTTTTCAGCCCTTTTTTTGAGTCATTCAAAATGTGGTATTATAGTTTTTTTCGTTAGAAATTGCTATTTTAAAATACTGTAAGCCTATAATAGGAGTTTGAGACTCTATATTGTGATACAATTGTATATTACAAGCGTTTTTCATAGTTTCTTGTTAATTGTAGTGTTATATCATTAATAGAAGGAATTTACCTTATGATAATGCTTTATACCCTCAAAATGTGTTCTTTTCAATGATTCTAGCTAGTTATCGGTGATATATAGCTGTTTTCCTACAAATTGATGTATACAATCCTTTTTTTAGAATAATTTGCACCTATAAGTAGCTTACATTACATTAAGCCAATAACTAGAAGAGTAATAGGTTATTTATTGTGATATAACGATATATTGCAAGCGTTTTTCATAGTTTCTTGTAAACTGTAGCGTTATTGTACATATATACAAGTAGTTTTACTTATCATATTGCTATAAACCCATAAAATGTAGTGTTTTCAATGATTTTAGCTAGTTATCAGTGAAGAGGTTTTTTTTTCTACAAATTGAAGTATATTTCTTTATATCTGTAGGTTAAGAGATAGGTTTTGATATTTTCTACAACTATATTTTACAAAATTAATACCTAAAAATATGTATTTTTCATGCAATTTAGATATCAATTTTAATCTTAAAAACAATGTTTTTTCAAGTATTTTAATGTATTTTTGAAGGACTAAAAAATGTCGAAATTTGACATTATTCAGCACTTTTACACAACTATATTTTACAAAGTTATGGGCTAAAAATATGTAAATTTCATGAAATTTAGGTATCAATTTTAATCTTAAAAACAACGTTTTTTCAAGTATTTTAATGTATTTTTGAAAGTCTATAAAATGTCGAAATTTGACATTATTTAGCACTTTTACACAACTATATTTTACAATATTATAAGCTTAAAATATGTATTTTTCATGAAATTTATGTATCAATTTTATTCTTAAAACAAAGTTTTTTCAAGTGTTTTAATGTATTTTTGTAGTGCTAAAAAATGTCGAAAATTGACATTATACAGCCCTTTTTATGATAGAGAGATTCAAAATGTGGTATTATAGTTGTTTTCGTTAGAAATTGCTATTTTAAACTACTGTAAGCTTATAATAGGAGTTTGAGACTCTATATTGTGATACAATTGTATATTATACGTGTTTTTCATAGTTTCTTGTTAATTGTAGTGTTATATCATTAATAGAAGGAATTTACCTTATGATAATGCTTTATACCCTCAAAATGTGTTCTTTTCAATGATTCTAGCTAGTTATCGGTGATATATAGCTGTTTTCCTACAAATTGATGTATATAATCCTTTTTTTAGAATAATTTGCACCTATAAGTAGCTTACATTACATTAAGCCAATAACTAGAAGAGTAATAGGTTATTTATTGTGATATAACGATATATTGCAAGCGTTTTTCATAGTTTCTTGTAAACTGTAGCGTTATTGTATATATACAAGTAGTTTTACTTATCATATTGCTATAAACCCATAAAATGTAGTGTTTTCAATGATTTTAGCTAATTATCAGTGATGAGTTTTTTTTCTTCACCAAATTGAAGTATATTTCCTTATATCTGAAGCTAAATAGCTTTTAATATTTGCTACAACTATATTTTACAAAATTAATAGCTAAAAATATGTATTTTTCATGAAATTTAGATATTAATTTTAATCTTAAAATCAATGTTTTTGCAAGTATTTTAATGTATTTTTGAAAGCCTAAAAAATATCGAAATTTGACATTATTCAGCACTTTTACACAACTATATTTTACAATATTATTAGCTTAAAATATGCATTTTTCATGAAATTTATGTATCAAATTTATTCCTAAAAACATCGTTTTTCAAGTGTTTTAATGTATTTTTGAAGGGCTAAAAAATGTCGAAAATTGACATTATTCAGCCCTTTTTTTGAAAGATACCTTCAAAATGTGGTATTATAGTTGTTTTAGTAAGAAATTGTTATTTTAAACTAATGTAAGCTTATAATAGGAGTTTGAGACTCTATATTGTGATACAATTGTATATTACACGCGTTTTTCATAGTTTCTTGTTAATTGTAGTGTTATATCATTAATAGAAGGAATTTACCT
This sequence comes from Chionoecetes opilio, assembly GCA_016584305.1. NCBI lineage: Eukaryota > Metazoa > Arthropoda > Malacostraca > Decapoda > Majidae > Chionoecetes > Chionoecetes opilio. Next base: position 27,885 of record JACEEZ010006246.1, on the reverse strand, counting down.
TATGATAATGCTTTATACCCTCAAAATGTGTTCTTTTCAATGATTCTAGCTAGTTATCGGTGATATATAGCTGTTTTCCTACAAATTGAAGAATACAATCCTTTTTTTAGAATAATTTGCACCTATAAGTAGCTTACATTACATTAAGCTAATATATAGAAGAGTAATAGGTTATTTATTGTGATATCACAGTATATTGCAAGCGTTTTTCATAGTTTCTTGTAAACTGTAGCATTATTGTATATATACAAGTAGTTTTACTTATCATATTGCTATAAACCCATAAAATGTAGTGTTTGCAATGATATTAGCTAGTTATCGGTGATATATAGCTGTTTTCCTACAAATTGAAGTATAAAATCCTCTTTTTAGAATAATTTTCACCTATAAGTAGCTTACATTACATTAAGCTATTAAATAGAAGAGTAAGAGGTTATTTATTGTGATATAACGGTATATTGCAAGCGTTGTTCATTGTCTCTTGTAAAATATAGCGTTATTGTATATATACAAGTAGTTTTACTTATGCTATAAATAATATATAATAAACTTGCTATAAACCCATAAAATGTAGTGTTTTCAATGATTCTAGCTAGTTATCAGTGAGATGTTTTTTTTATACAAATTGAAGTATATTTCTTTATATCTGTAGCTAAATAGCTTTTGATATTTGCTACAACTATATTTTACAAAATTAGTAGCTAAAAATATGTATTTTTCATGAAATTTAGATATCAATTTTAATCTTAAAAACAATGTTTTTTCAAGTATGTTAATGTATTTTTGAAAGGCTAAAAAATGTCGAAATTTGACATTATTCAGCACTTTTACACAACTATATTCTACAATGTTATGAGCTAAAAATATGTATTTTTCATGAAATTTAGGTATTAATTCTAATCTTATAAACATATTTTTTCAAGTATTTTAATGTATTTTTGAAAACCAAAAAAATGTCAAAATTTGATATAATTCAGCACTTTTACACAACTATATTTTACATTATTATGAGGTTAAAATATGTATTTTTCATGAAATTTATGTATCAATTTTAATCTTATAAACAACGTATTTTCAAGTGTTTTAATGTATTTTTGAGGGGCTAAAAAATGTCGAAAATTGACATTATTCAGCCCTTTTTATGATAGAGAAATTCAAAATGTGGTATTATAGTTGTTTTCGTTAGAAATTGCTATTTTATACTACTGTAAGCTTATAATAGGAGTTTGAGACTCTATATTGTGATACAATTGTATATTATACGTGTTTTTCATAGTTTCCTGTTAATTGTAGTGTTATATCTTTAATAGAAGGAATTTACCTTATGATAATGCTTTATACCCTCAAAATGTGCTCTTTTCAATGATTCTAGCTAGTTATCAGTGATATATAGCTGTTTTCCTCTACAAATTGAAGTATACAATCCTTTTATATAGAATAATTTGCACCTATAAGTAGCTTACATTACATTAAGCTAATAAATAGAAGAGTATAAGGTTATTTATTATGATATAACGGTATATTGCAAGCGTTTTTCATAGTTTCTTGTAAACTGTAGCGTTATTGTATATATACAAGTAGTTTTACTTATCATATTGCTATAAATCCTTAAAATGTAGTGTTTTCAATGATTTTAGCTAATTATCAGTGAAGCGTTGTTTTTTTCTACAAATTGAAGTATATTTCTTTATATCTGTAGCTAAATAGCTTTAGATATTTGCTACAACTATATTTTACAAAATTAATGGCTAAAACTATGTATTTTTCGTTCAATTTAGATATCAATTTTAATCTTAAAAACAATGTTTTTTTAAGTATTTTAATGTATTTTTCAAAGGCTAAAAATTGTCGAAATGTGACATTATTCAGCACTTTTACACAACTATATTTTACAATGTTATGAGCTAAAAATATGTATTTTTCATGAAATTTATGTATCAATTTTAATCTTAAAAACAACGTTTTTTCATGTATTTTAATGTATTTTTGAAAGCCTAAAAAATGTCGAAATTTGACATTATTCAGCACTTTTACACAACTATCATTTACAATATTATAAGCTTAAAATATGTATTTTTCATGAAATGTATGAATCAATTTTATTCCTAAAATCATCGTTTTTTCAAGTGTTTTAATGTATTTTTGAAGGGCTAAAAAATGTCGAAAATTGACATTTTTCAGCCCTTTTTTTGAAAGAGTCATTCAAAATGTGGTATTATAGTTTTTTTCGTTAGAAATTGCTATTTTAAACTACTGTAAGCTTATAATAGGAGTTTGAGAATCTAAATTGTGATACAATTGTATATTACACGTGTTTTTCACAGTTTCTTGTTAATTGTAGTGTTATATCATTAATAGAAGGAATTTACCTTATGATAATGCTTTATACCCTCAAAATGTGTTCTTTTAAATGATTTTAGCTAGTTATCGGTGATATATAGCTGTTTTCCTACAAATTGAAGTATACAATACTTTTTTTAGAATAATTTGCACCTATAAGTAGCTTACATTACATTAAGCTATTAAATAGAAGAGTAGGAGGTTATTTATTGTGATATAACGGTATATTGCAGGCGTTTTTCATAGTTTCTTGTAAACTGAAGCGTTATTGTATATATACAAGTAGGATTACTTATCATATTGCAAAAAACCCATAAAATGTAGTGTTTTCAATGATTTCAGCTAGTTATCAGTGAAAAGTTTTTTTTTTCTACAAATTAAAGTATATATCTTTATATCTGTATATAAATAGCTTTTGATATTTGCTACAACTATATGTTACAAAATTAATAGCTAGAAATATGTCTAAATTTCATGAAAAATGCATATTTTTAGCTATTAATTTTGTAAAATAGGGTTGTAGCAACTATCAACAGCTATTTAGCTACAGATGTAAAGAAATATACCTCAATTTTTAGAAAAAAACAACTTTTCACTGATAATTAGCTAAAATCATTGAAAACACTACATTTTATGGATTTATAGCAATATGATAAGTAAAACTACTTGTATATATACAATAACGCTACAGTTTACAAGAAACTATGAAAAACGCTTGCAATATACCGTTATATCATAATAAATAACCTTATACTCTTCTATTTATTAGCTTAATGTAATGTAAGCTACTTATAGGTGCAAATTATTCTAAAAAAAGGATTGTATACTTCAATTTGTAGGAAAACAGCTATATATCACCGATAACTAGCTAAAATTATTGAAAAGAACACATTTTGAGGGTATAAAGCATTATCATCAGATAAATTCCTTCTATTAACGATATATCATTACAATTAACAAGAAACTATGAAAAACACATGTAATATACAATTGTATTACAATATAGATTCTCAAACTCCTATTATAAGCTTACAGTAGTTCAAAATAGCAATTTCTAACTAAAGCATCTATAATACCACATTTTGCATTTTTCTATCAAAAAAAGGGCTGAATAATCTCAATTTTCGACATTTTTTACCCTTCAAAAATACATTAAAACACTTGGAAAAACGTTGTTTTTAGGAATAAAATTGATACATAAATTTCACGAAAAATACATATTTTAAGCTCATAATATTGTAGAATATAGTTGTGTAAAAGTGCTGCATAATGCCAAATTTCGACATTTTTTAGGCTTTCAAAAATACATTAAAATACTTAAAAAAACGTTGTTTATAAGATTAAAATTGATACCTAAATTTCATGAAAAATACATATTTTTAGCTCATAACATTGTAAAATATAGTTGTGTAAAAGTGCTGAATAATTTTAAATTTCGACATTTTTTAGCCTTTCTTAAAATACATTAAAATACTTGAAAAAACATTGTTTTTAAGATTAAAATTGATATCTAAATTTCATGAAAAATACATATGTTTAGCTATTAATTTTGTAAAATATAATTGTAGCAAATATCAAAAGCTATTAAGCTACAGATATAAAGAAATATACTTCAATTTGTAGAAAAAAAAACTCTTCACTGATAATTAGCTAAAATCATTGAAAACACTACATTTTATGGGTTTATAGCAATATGATAAGTAAAACTACTTGTATATATACAATACCGCTACAGTTTACAAAAAACTATGAAAAACGCTTGCAATATACCGTTATATCACAATAAATAAACCTCTTACTCTTCTATTTTATAGTTTAATGTAATGTAAGCTACTTATAGGTGCAAATTATTCTAAAAAGAGGATTTTATTGCTTCAATTTGTAGGAAAACAGCTATATATCACCGATAACTAGCTAATATTATTGAAAACACTAATTTTATGGGTTTATAGCATATGATAATAAAACTACTTGTATATATACAATAACGCTACATTTTACAAGAAACTATGAAAAACGCATGCAATAAACCGTTTATTCACAATAAATAACCTCTTACTCTTCTATTTATTAGCTTATTGTAATGTAGCTACTGATATGTGCATTATTCTAAAAATAGATTGTATACTTCAATTTGTTGGAAAACAGCTATATATCACCGATCTAGCTAGAACATTGAAAAGAACACATTTTGAGGGTATAAAGCATTATCATAAGGTAAATTCCTTCTATTAATGATATAACACTACAATTAACAAGAAACTATGAAAAACGCGTGTAATATACAATTGTATCACAATATAGAGTCTCAAACTCCTATTATAAACTTACAGTAGTTTAAAATAGCAATTTCTAACGAAAAGAACTATAATACCACATTTTGAATTTTTCTATCAAAAAAAGGGCTGAATAATGTCAATTTTAGACATTTTTTAGCCCTTCAAAAATACATTAAAACACCTAAAAAAACGTTGTTTTTAAGAATGAATTTGATACATAATTTTCATGAAAAATACATATTTTAAGCTCATAATATTGTAAAATATAGATGGGTAAAAGTGCTGAATAATGTCAAATTTCGAAATTTTTTAGGCTTTCAAAAAAACATTAAAATACTTGAAAAAACGATGTTCTTAAGATTAAAATTGATACCTAAATTTCATGAAAAATACATATTTTTAGCACGTAACTTTGTAAAATATAGTAATGTAAAAGTGCTGAATAATGTCAAATTTCGACTTTTTTTAGCCTTTCAAAAATACATTAACATACTTGAAAAAACTTTGTTTCTAAGATTAAAATTGATATCTAAATTTCATGAAAAATACATATTTTTAGCTATTAATTTTGTAAAATATAGTTGTAGCAAATATCAAAAGCTATTTAGCTACAGATATAAAGAAATATACTTCAATTTGAAGAAAAAAAAACCACTTCAGTGATAATTAGCTAAAATCATTGAAAATACTACATTTTATAGGTTTATAGCAATATGATCAGTAAAACTACTTGTATATATACAATACCGCTACAGTTTACAAAAACTATGAATAACGCTTTCAATATACCGTTATATCACAATAAATAACCTCTTACTCTTCTATTTAATAGCTTAATGTAATGTAAGCTACTTATAGGTGCGAATTATTCTACAAAGAAGATTTTATGCTTCAATTTGTAGGAAAACAGCTATATATCACCGATAACAAGCTAATATCATTGAAAACACTACATGTTATGGGTTTATAGCAATATGATAAGTAAAACTACTTGTATATTTACAATAACGCTACAGTTTACAAGAAGCTATGAAAAACGCTTGCAATATACCGTTATATCACAATAAACAAGCTCTTACTCTTCTATTTAATAGCTTAATGTAATGTAAGCTAATTATAGGTGCAAATTATTCTAAAAAAAGGATTTTATGCTTCAATTTGTAGGAAAACAGCTATATATCACTGATAACTAGCTAGAATCATTGAAAAGAGCACATTTTATGGGTTTATAGCAATATGATAAGTAAAACTACTTGTATATATACAATATTGCTACAGTTTATAAGAAACTATGAAAAACGCTTGCAATAAACCGTTATATCACAATAAATAACCTCTTACTCTTCTATTTAATAGCTTAAAGTAATGTAAGCTACTTAAAGTGCAAATTATTCTTAAAAAAAGGATTGTATACATCAATTTGTAGGAAACCAGCAATATATCACCGATAACTAGCTAGAATCATTGAAAAGAACACATTTTGAGGGTATAAAGCATTTTCATAAGGGTAAATTCCTTCTTTTAAGATATAACAAAATTAACAAGAAAATATAAAAAAACGGTGTAATATTAATTGTATCAAAATTAGTCTCAAACTCCTATTTTAAGCTTAAATATTTTAAAAATAGAAATTTTAAACGAAAACAACTATAATCCCACTTTTGAATTTTAAATCAAAAAAAGGGCTGAATAATGCAATTTCGACATTTTTTAGCCTTCAAAAAATATAAAAACCTTAAAAAAAATTTTTTTTAGAAAAAATTTGTACATAAATATCATAAAAAAATACATATTTTAAGTCATAATATTGTTAAATTTTTTGTATAAAAGGGTGAATAATACCCAATTTCAAAATTTTTTTTGGTTTTCAAAAAAAAATTAAAATACTTAAAAAAAACGTTTTTTTTTAAGATTAAAAAATTAATACTAATTTCATGAAAAATCATTTTTTTTAGCTTTTAATTTTTTGTAAAAATTTTTTTGTAGAAAATATCAAAAGTTTTTTAGTCGAATAAAGAAATATACTTAATTTGTAAAAAAAAACATTCTTCACTGATGAAACCAAAAAACTTTGAAAACCTACATTTTATGGGTTTATAGCAATATGAAAAGTAAAACTACTTGATTTACAATAACCACTTTTTTAAAAAAAACTATGAAAAACCTTGCAATATACCGTGATACAAAAAAATACTTATTACTCTTCTATTTATTAGCTTAATGTAATGTAACTACTATGGGTGCAAATTATTCAAAAAAAAAGGATTGTATCTTCATTTTGTGGGGAAAACAGCTAATATCACCGATAAAAGCTAATATCATTGCAAACATACATTTTAGGGGTTTATAGCAATATGAAAGTAAAACTACTTGTATTAACAAAAACGCTACAGTTTACAAGAAACTATGAAAATCGCGCAATATACCGTTATATCACAATTATAACCTTTACTCTTCTTTTTAATAGTTTTAATGTAATTTAAGCTACTTATGGGTGCGATTTTTTCTAAAAAGAGGATTTTTTACTTAATTTTGTAGGAAAACAGCTATATATCACCGAAAACTACAAATTTCATTGCAAACACTACTTTTTTTGGGGTTTTTATAGAAATATGATAAAAAAACTTTTGTATATATAAAATAACGCTACATTTTACAAAAAACTAAAAAAACGCTTGCAATATACCGTGATACCACAAAAAAACCATTCTCTTCTATTTATTAGTTTCATGAAATGTAGCACTTAAGGTGCAAATTTATTCTAAAAAAGGTTGTATACTTAAATTTTGTAGAAAAAGCTATATTCACCGATAAAGCAAAATTCATGAAAAAAAACCTTTTGAGGGAAAAAGTTTTATCACAGGAAAATTTCCTCTATTAAAGATATAACATAAAATTAAAACAAAAAATATAAAAAACGGTAATATATATTGTATCACAAATAGCCCAAACTCCTTTTAAACTTACGTAGTTTAAAAACAATTTCTACGAAAAAAAACTATAAACCACTTTTTCAATGCGCTTTAAAAAAAAAGGCTGAATAATGTCTTTTGACATTTTTTACCCCCTTCAACATTTTTAAAAAAATTAAAAAAACTTGTTTTTAGGAAAAAAATTGAACAAAAATTTCATAAAATTCATTTTTTTAAGCTCAAAATATTGTAAAATATAGTTGTGTAAAAGTGCTGAATAATGTAAATTTCGACTTTTTTTTGGCTTTCAAAAATACTTTAAATACTTAAAAAAACTTTTTTTTTAGGGATTAAAATTGATATTAATTTATGAAAAATACTTTTTTTTAGCTTTAATTTTGTAAAATATAGTTGTAGAAAATTCAAAATTTTTAGTACAGATATAAAGAAATATCTTAAATTTGTAGAAAAAAAAAAACTTTTCACTGAGTTTAAAATCTTGAAAACACTATTTTTTAGGGTTTATGCAATATGATAAGTAAAACTATTGTATTATAAAAATCCGCTAATTTTACAAAAATCTATAAAAAAACGCTTGAAAAAACCATTATACCAAAATAATTAACCTTTACCTTCTAATAATAGCTTAATGTAATGTAACTACTTATAGGTGAAAATTATTCAAAAAGGGGTTTTTATGCCAATTTGTAAAAACATATGTCACCGAAACTAGCTAAATCATTGAAAAACTACTTTTTAAAGGGTTTATAGAAATATGATAATAAAACACTTGTAATATACAATAAGCACAGTTTACAAAAAACTTAAATACGCTTCAATTTTATGATTTTTTGTGATACAATTGTAATTATAGTTTTTTTTCATAGTTTTCTTTTTAAATTTGTAGTTTAATCTTAATAGAAAAATTTCCTTATGATAATGTTTTATCCCCTAAAATTGTTTTTTTTAAAAATTTTTTAGTTTGGGTACGGTGATATATAGTTTTTACTACAAATTGAAGATAAAACCTATTTTTAGAATTTTTGCACCTATAAGTACTTAGATACTTAAGCTAATAAATAGAAGATAATAGGTTTTTTATTGTGATATAACGGGAAAATTGAAAGCTTTTTTTTTTTTTTTCATGTTTTTTGAAAACTGTAGCGTTATTGTTTTAATACAAGTATTTTTAACTTTCATTTTACTATAACCCTAAAATGATGTTTTCAAGATTTAATATTTATAATGAAGCTTTTTTTTTCATTTACAAATTAAGATATTTTTTTTATATCGTAGCTAAATAGCTTTTTATATTTGCTACACTTATTTTACAAAAATTTAAAAGCTAAAAATTTTTTATTTTCATGAAATTTAGATACAATTTTAAATCTTAAAAACAATGTTTTTATGTATGTTAAAAAATTTTTTTGAAAAGGGTAAAAAAAAGTCAAATTTTTCATTTTTCACACAACTATATTTACAATGGTATGAGCTGAAAAAATTTTATTTTTCAAAATTTTGGGATCAATTTTATTTTAAAAAAAACTTTTTTTAAATGTTTTTAATGTTTTTTGAAAGGGGAAAAAAAAAGTCTAAACGGGCATTACTCAGCCCTTTTTTTTTATAGAGAAATTCAAATTGGTATTATAGAAACTGTAGCGTTTTTGTATATATACAAGATTTTTTTCTTATCAATTGCTATAAACCCTAAAATGTAGGGGTTTTAATGATATTCTATTACGGTGATATATACTGTTTTCCTACAAAAGAAGCATAAAATCCCCTTTTTTTGAAAAATTTGCACCTATAATGCTTAAAATTTAATTTTAAAAATTAAAAAGAAAGTGAGGTTATTTTTTGTGATATAACGGTATATTGCAAGCTTTTCATAGTTTTTTTGTAAAAAGTAGCGTTATTGTATATAAAAAGTAGTTTTTACTTTTTCATATTGCTATAATCCCCTAAAAGTAGTGTTTTCAAAGATATAGCAGTTTTTGGTGATATAAGCGTTTTCCCACAAATTTAAGCATAAATCCTCTTTGTAGAATAATTTGCACCTATAAGTAGCTTACATTACATTAAGCAATTAAATAGAAGAGTAAGAGGCTATTTATTGTGATATAACGGTATATTGCAAGCGTTTTTCATAGTTTTTTGTAAACTGTAGCGGTAATGTATATATGCAAGTAGTTTTACTTATCATATTGCTATAAACCCATAAAATGTAGTGTTTTCAATGATTTTAGCTAATTATCAGTGTTGAGTTTTTTTTTTCTACAAATTGAAGTATATTTCCTTATATCTGAAGCTAAATAGCTTTTAATATTTGCTAAAACTATATTTTACAAAATTAATAGCTAAAAATATGTATTTTTCATGAAATTTAGATATTAATTTTAATCTTAAAAACAATGTTTTTGCAAGTATTTTAATGTATTTTTGAAAGGCTAAAAAATGTCGAAATTTGACATTATTCAGCACTTTTACACAGCTATATTTTACAATGTTATGAGCTAAAAATATGTATTTTTCATGAAATTTAGGTATCAATTTTAATCTGAAAAACAACGTTTTTTCAAGTATTTTAATGTATTTTTGAAAGCCTAAAAAATATCGATATTTGACATTATTCAGCACTTTTACACAACTATATTTTACAATATTATTAGCTTAAAATATGTATTTTTCATGTAATTTATGTATCAATTATATTCCTAAAAACAACGTTTTATCAAGTGTTTTAATGTATTTTTGAAGGGCTATAAAATGTCGAAAATTGACATTATTCAGCCCTTTTTTTTAAAGATACCTTCAAAATGTGGTATTATAGTTGTTTTCGTAAGAAATTGCTATTTTAAACTAATGTAAGCTTATAATAGGAGTTTGAGACTCTATATTGTGATACAATTGTATATTATACGTGTTTTTCACAGTTTCTTGTTAATTGTAGTGTTATATCATTAATAGAAGGAATTTACCTTATAATAATGCTTTATTCCCTCAAAATGTGTTCTTTTCAATGATTCTAGCTAGTTATCGGTGATATATAGCTGTTTTCCTACAAATTGAAGTATACAATCCTTTTTTTAGAATAATTTGCACCTATAAGTAGCTTACATTACATTTTGCTAATAAATAGAAGAGTAATAGGATATTTATTGTGATATAACGGTTTATTGCAAGCGTTTTTCATAGTTTCTTGTAAACTGTAGCGTTATTGTATATATACAAGTAGTTTTACTTATCATATTACTATAAACCCATAAAATGTAGTTTTCAATGATATTAGCTAGTTATCGGTGATATATAGCTGTTTTCCTACAAATTGAAGCATAAAATCCCCTTTTTAGAATAATTTGCACCTATAAGTAGCTTATATTACATTAAGCTATTAAATAGAAGAGTAATAGGTTATTTATTGTGATATAACGGTATATTGCAAGCGTTTTTCATAGTTTCTTGTAAACTGTAGCGTTATTGTATATATATACAAGTAGTTTTACTTTTCATATTTCTATAAACCCATAAAATGTAGTGTTTTCAATGATATTAGCTAGTTATCGGTGATATATAGCTGTTTTCATACAAAATTAAGGTATAAAATCCTCTTTTTAGAATAATTTGCACCTATAAGTAGCTTAATGTAATGTAAGCTACTTATAGGTGCAAATTATTCTAAAAAGAGGATTTTATACCTTAATGTTGTAGGAAAACAGCTATATATCTCCGATAATTAGCTAATATCATTGGAAAACACTACATTTTATGGGTTTATAGCAATATGAAAAGTAAAACTACTTGTATATAATTATATACAATAACGCTACAGTTTACAAGAAACTATGAAAAACGCTTGCAATATACCGTTATATCACAATAAATAACCTATTACTCTTTTATTTAATAGCTTAATGTAATGTAAGCTACTTATAGGTGCAAATTATTCTAAAAAGGGGATTTTATGCTGTGCTATTTATGCTATTAAATAGAAGAGTAGGAGGTTATTTATTGTGATATAACGGTATATTGCAAGCGTTTTTCATAGTTTCTTGTAAACTGTAGCGTTATTGTATATATACAAGTAGTTTTACTTATCATATTGCTATAAACCCATAAAATGTAGTGTTTTCAATGATTATAGCTAGTTATCAGTGAAGAATTTTTTTTCTTCTACAAATGGAAGTATATTTCTTTATATCTGCAGCTAAATAGCTTTTGATATTTGCTACAACTATATTTTACAAAATTAATAGCTAAAAATATGTATTTTTCATGAAATTTAGATATCAATTTTAATCTTAAAAACAATGTTTTTTCAAGTATTTTAATGTATTTTTGAAAAGCAAAAAAATGTCGAAATTTGCCATTATTCAGCACTTTTACACAACTATATTTTACAATGATATGAGCTAAAAATATGTATTTTTCATGAAATTTAGGTATTAATTTTAATCTTAAAAACAACGTTTTTTCAATTATTTTAATGTATTTTTGAAAACCTAAAAAATGTCGCAATTTGATATTATTCAGCACTTTTACACAACTATATTTTACATTATTATGGGCTTAAAATATGTATTTTTCATGAAATTTATGTATCAATTTTATTCTTAAAAACAAAGTATTTTTAAGTGTTTTAATAAATTTTTGAAAGGCTAAAAAAAATCGAAAATTGACATTATTCAGCCCTTTTTATGATAGAGAGATTCATAATGTGGTATTATCGTCGTTTTCGTTAGAAATTGCTATTTTAAACTACTGTAAGCTTATAATAGGAGTTTGAGACTCTATATTGTGATACAATTGTATATTATACGTGTTTTTCATAGTTTCTTGTTAATTCTAGTGTTATATCATTAATAGAAGGAATTTACCTTATGATAATGTTTTATATCCTCAAAATGTGTTCTTTTCAATGATTTTAGCTAGTTATCGGTGATATATAGCTGTTTTCCTACAAATTGAAGTATACAGTCCTTTTTTTAGAATAATTTGCACCTATAAGTAGCTTACGTTACATTAAGCTAATAAATAGAAGAGTAATAGGTTATTTATTGTGATATAACGGAATATTGCAAGCGTTTTTCATAGTTTCTTGTAAACTGTAGCGTAATTGTATAAATACAAGTAGTTTTACTTATCATATTGCTATAAACCCATAAAATGTAGTGTTTTCAATGATATTAGCTAGTTATCGGTGATATATAGCTTTTTTCCTACAAATTGAAGCATAAAATCCTCTTTTTAGAATAATTTGCACCTATAAGTAGCTTACATTACATTAAACTATTAAATAGAAGAGTAAGAGGTTATTTATTGTGATATATCGGTATATTGCAAGCGTTTTTCATAGTTTCTTGTAAACTGTAGCGTTATTGTATATATACAAGTAGTTTTACTTATCATATTGCTATAAACCCATAAAATGTAGTGTTTTCAATGATATTAGCTAGTTATCAGGGAAGAGTTATTTTTTTCTACAAATTGAAGTATATTTCTTTATATCTGTAGCTAAATAGCTTTAGATATTTTCTACAACTATATTTTACAAAATTAATAGCTAAAAATATGTATTTTTCATGAAATTTAGATATCAATTTTAATCTTAAAAACAATGTTTTTTCATGTATGTTAATGTATTTTTGAAAGGCTAAAAAATGTCGAAATTTGATACTATTCAGCACTTTTACACAACTATATTTTACATTATAATGAGCTTAAAATATGTATTTTTCATGAAATTTATGTATCAATTTTATTCCTAAAAACATCGTTTTTTCAAGTTTTTTAAGGTATTTATGAAGGGTTAAAAAAAATCGAAAATTGACATTATTCAGCCCTTTTTATGATAGAGAAATTCAAAATGTGGTATTATAGTTGTTTTCGTTAGAAATTGCTATTTTATATTACTGTAAGCTTATAATAGGAGTTTGAGACTATATTGTGATACAATTGTATATTATACGTGTTTTTCATAGTTTCTTGTTAATTGTAGTGTTATATCATTAATAGAAGGAATTTACCATATGATAATGCTTTATGAAAGATTTATGATTTCAATGTGTGTTCTTTTCAATGATTTTAGCTAGTTATCGGTGATATATAGCTGTTTTACTACAAATTGAAGTATAAAATCCTTTTTTTAGAATAATTTGCACCTATAAGTAGCTTAAATTACATTAAGCTAATAAATAGAGGAGTAATAGGTTATTTATTGTGATATAATGAGATATTGCAAGCGTGTTTCATAGTTTCTTGTAAACTGTAGCGTTATTGTATATATACAAGTAGTTTTACTTATCATATTGCTATAAACCCATAAAATGTAATGTTTTTAATGATATTAGCTAGTTATCGTTGATATATAGCTGTTTTCCTACAAATTGAAGTATAAAATCCTATTTTTAGAATAATTTGCACCTATAAGTAGCTCACATTACATTAAGCTATTAAATAGAAGAGTAAGAGGTTATTTATTGTGATATAACGGTATATTGCAAACGTTTTTCATAGTTTCTTGTAAATTTTAGCGTTATTGTATATATACAAGTAGTTTTACTTATCATATTGCTATAAACCCATAAAATGTAGTGTTTTCAATGATTTTAGCTAGTTATCAGTAAAGAGTTGTTTTTATCTACAAATTGAAGTATATTTCTTTATATCTGTAGCTAAATAGCTTTTGATATTTGCTACAACTATATTTTACAAAATTAATAGCTAAAAATATGTATTTTTCATTAAATTTAGATATCAATTTTAATCTTAAAAACAATGTTTTTTCATGTATGTTTATGTATTTTTGAAAGGCTAAAAAATGTCGAAATTTGACATTATTCAGCACTTTTACACAACTATATTTTACAATGTTATGAGCTAAAAATATGTATTTTTCATTATATTTATGTATCAATTTTAATCCTAAGAACAACGTTTTTTCAAGTATTTTAATGTATTTTTGAAAGCTTAATAAATGTCGAAATTTGATATTATTCAGCACTTTTACACAACTACATTTTATAATATTATAAGATTAAAATATGTATTTTTCATGAAATTTAAGTATCAATTTTATTCCTAAAAACAATGTTTTTTCAAGTGTTTTAAAGTATTTTTGAAGGGCTAAAAAATGTCGAAAATTGACATTATTCAGCCCTTTTTATGATAGAGAGATTCATAATGTGGTATTATAGCTGTTTTCGTTAGAAATTGCTATTTTAAACTACTGTAAGCTTATAATAGGAGTTTGAGACTATATTGTGATACAATTGTATATTACACGCGTTTTTCATAGTTTCTTGTTAATTGTAGTGTTATATCATTAATAGAAGGAATTTACATTATGATAATGCTTTATACCCTCAAAATGTGTTCTTTTTAATGATTCTAGCTAGTTATCGGTGATATATAGCGGTTTTCCTACAAATTGAAGTATACAATCCTTTTTTTAGAATAATTTGCACCTATAAGTAGCTTACATTACATTAAGCTAATAAATAGAAGAGTAATAGGTTATTTATTGTGATATAACGGTTTATTGCAAGCGTTTTTCATAGTTTCTTGTAAACTGTAGCGTTATTGTATATATAGAAGTAGTTTTACTTGTCATATTGCTATAAACCCATAAAATGTAGTGTTATCAATGATATTAGCTAGTTATCGGTGATATATAGCTGTTTTCCTACAAATTGAAGCATAAAATCCTCTTTTTAGAATAATTTGCACCTATAAGTAGCTTACATTACATTAAGCTATTAAATAGAAGAGTAAGAGGTTATTTATGGTGATATAACGGTATATTGCAAGCGTTTTTCATAGTTTCTTGTAAACTGTAGCGTTATTTTATATATACAAGTAGTTTTACTTATCATATTGCTATAAACCCATAAAATGTAGTGTTTGCAATGATATTAGCTAGTTATCGGTGACATATAGCTGTTTTCCTACAAATTGAAGCATAAAATCCTCTTTGTAGAATAATTTAGACCTATAAGTATTTATATAATATATTTATATAATATATATATATTTATTTATATAAGTACCTATATGTATTTTTCATGAAATTTAGATATCAATTTTAATCTTAAAAACAATGTTTTTTCAAGTATTTTAATGTATTTTTGAAAGGCTAAAAAATGTCGAAATTTGACATTATTCAGCACTTTCACACAACTATATTTTACAATGTTATGAGCTAAAAATATGTATTTTTCATGAAATTTAGGTATCAATTTTAATCTTAAAAACAACGTTTTTTTCAAGTATTTTAATGTATTTTTGAAGGCCTAAAAAATGTCGAAATTTGACATTATTCAGCACTTTTACACAACTATAATTTACAATATTATGAGCTTAAAATATTTATTTTTCATGAAATGTATGTATCAATTTTATTCCCAAAAACAACGTTTTTTCAAGTGTTTTAATGTATTTTTGAAGGGCTAAAAAATGTCGAAATTTGATATTATTCAGCACTTTTTCACAACTATATTTTACAATATTATGAGCTTAAAATATGTATTTTTTATGAAATTTATGTATCAATTTTAATCTTAAAAACAAAGTTTTTTCAAATGTTTTATTGTATTTTTTAGGTTCTAAAAAATGTCGATATTTTACATTATTCAGCAATTTTACACAACTATATTTTACACTATTATGAGCTTAAAATATGTATTTATCATGAAATTTATGTATCCATTTTAATCTTAAAAACTACGATTTTTCAAGTGTTTAAATGTATTTTTGAAGGGCTAAAAAATGTCGAAAATTGCCATTATTCAGCCCTTTTATTGATAGAGAAATTCAAAATGTGGTATTATAGTTGTTTTCGTTAGAAATTGCTATTTATAGCTACTGTAAGCTTATAATAGGAGTTTGAGACTCTATATTGTGATACAATTGTATATTACACGTCTTTTTCATAGTTTCTTGTTAATTGTAGTGTTTTATCATTAATAGAAGGAATTTGCCTTATGATAATGCTTTATACCCTCAAAATGTGTTCTTTTCAATGATTTTAGCAAGTTATCGGTGATATATAGCTGTTTTCCTACAAATTGAAGCAAACAATCCTTTTTTTTGAATAATTTGCACCTATAAGTAGCTTACATTACGTTAAGCTAATAAATAGAAGAGTAAGAGGTTAATTATTGTGATATAACGGTATATTGCAAGGGTTTTTCATAGTTTCTTGTAAACTGTAGCGTTATTGTATATATACAAGTAGTTTTACTTATCATATTGCTATAAACTCATAAAATGTAGTGTTTTCAATGATTTTAGCTAGTTATCAGTGAAGAGTTTTTTTTTTCTACAAGTTGAAGTATATTTCTTTATATCTGTAGCTAAATAGCTTTTGATATTTGCTATAACTATATTTTATAAAAATAATAGCTAAAAATATGTATTTTTCATGAAATTTAGATATCAATTCTAATCCTAAAAACAATGTTTTTTCAAGTATTTTAATGTATTTTTGAGAGGCTAAAAAATGTCGAAATTTGACATTATTCAGCACTTTTACACAACTATATTTTACAATGTTATGAGCTAAAAATATGTATTTTTCATGAAATTTAGGTATCAATTTTAATCTTAAAAACAACGTTTTTTCAAGTGTTTTAATGTATTTTTGAAAGGCTAAAAAATCACGAAAATTGACATTAGTCACCCCTATTTTTAATAGAGAAATTCAAAATGCTAAAAAATATCGAAAATTGACATTATTCAGCCCTTTTTTTGATAGTGCAATTCAAAATGTGGTATTATAGTTGTTTTCGTTAGAAAATGCTATTTTAAACTACTATAAGCTTATAAAAGGAGTTTGAGGCTCTATATTGTGATACTATTGTATATGACAAGTGTTTTTCATAGTTTCTTGTAAATTGTCGTGTTATATCATAAATAACGGGAATTTACCGTATGATAATGCTTTATACCCTCAAAATGTGAAATTTTCAATGATTTTAGCTAGTTATCGGTGAAATATATCTAATTTCCTACAAATTGAAGTATACAATCCTTTTTTTAGAATAATTTGCACCTATAAGTAGCTTACATTACATTAAGCCAATAAATAGAAGAGTAAGAGGTTATTTTTTGTGATATAACGGTATATTGCATGCGTTTTTCATTGTTTCTTGTAAACTGTAGCGTTATTGTTTATATACAAGTAGTTTTACTTATTATATTGCTATAAACCCATAAAATGTAGTGTTTTCAATGATATTAGCTAGTTATCGGTGATATATAGCTGTTTTCCTACTAATTGAAGTATAAAATCTTCTTTTTAGAATAATTTGCACCTATAAGTAACTTACATTACATTAAGCTAATAAATAGAAGAGTAAGAGGTTATTTAATGTGATATACGGTATATTGCAAGCTTTTTTCATAGTTTCTTGTAAACTGTAGCGTTATTGTATATATACAAGTAGTTTTACTTATCATAGTGCTATAAACCCATAAAATGTAGTGTTTTCAATGATCTTAGCTAGTTATCAGTGAGAGGTTTTTTTTTTCTACAAATTGAGTATATTTCTTTTCTATATGTAGGTAAATAGTTTTTGATATTTGCTACAACTATATTTTACTAAATTAATAGATAAAAATAGGTATTTTCATGAAATTTAGATATCATTTTAATTTAATCTTAAAAACAATGTTTTTTTTCAAGTATTTTAATGTTTTTTTTAGTAGGACTAAAAAATGTCGGAATTTGACATTATTCAGCACTTTTACACAACTATACTTTACAATGTTATGAGCTAAATATATGTATTTTTCATGAAATTATGTATCAATCTTACTATTAAAAATAACGTTTATTTCAAGTATTTTAATGTATTTTTGAAAGCCTAAAAATGTCGAATTTGACATTATTCAGCACTTTTACACAACTATATTTTACAATATAGCTTAGATAGTATTTTTCATGAATTTATGTATCAATTCTAATCTTATAAACAACGTTTTTGCAAGTGTTTTAATGTACTTTTGAAGGGCTAAAAATGTGAAAATTGAAATGATTCAGCCCTTTTTTTGATAGAGAAATTTCAAAATGCTAAAATGTCGAAAATTGACATTATTCAGCCCCTTTTTTGATAGAGAAATTAAAATTGGTATTATAGTNGGTTTTTAAATAGCTTTTGATATTTGCTATAACTATATTTTATAAAAATAATAGCTAAAAATATGTATTTTTCATGAAATTTAGATATCAATTCTAATCCTAAAAACAATGTTTTTTCAAGTATTTTAATGTATTTTTGAGAGGCTAAAAAATGTCGAAATTTGACATTATTCAGCACTTTTACACAACTATATTTTACAATGTTATGAGCTAAAAATATGTATTTTTCATGAAATTTAGGTATCAATTTTAATCTTAAAAACAACGTTTTTTCAAGTGTTTTAATGTATTTTTGAAAGGCTAAAAAATCACGAAAATTGACATTAGTCACCCCTATTTTTAATAGAGAAATTCAAAATGCTAAAAAATATCGAAAATTGACATTATTCAGCCCTTTTTTTGATAGTGCAATTCAAAATGTGGTATTATAGTTGTTTTCGTTAGAAAATGCTATTTTAAACTACTATAAGCTTATAAAAGGAGTTTGAGGCTCTATATTGTGATACTATTGTATATGACAAGTGTTTTTCATAGTTTCTTGTAAATTGTCGTGTTATATCATAAATAACGGGAATTTACCGTATGATAATGCTTTATACCCTCAAAATGTGAAATTTTCAATGATTTTAGCTAGTTATCGGTGAAATATATCTAATTTCCTACAAATTGAAGTATACAATCCTTTTTTTAGAATAATTTGCACCTATAAGTAGCTTACATTACATTAAGCCAATAATAGAAGAGTAAGAGTTTTTTTTGTGATATAACGGTATATTGCATGCGTTTTTCATTGTTTCTTGTAAACTGTAGCGTTATTGTTTATATACAAGTAGTTTTACTTATTATATTGCTATAAACCCATAAAATGTAGTGTTTTCAATGATATTAGCTAGTTATCGGTGATATATAGCTGTTTTCCTACTAATTGAAGTATAAAATCTTCTTTTTAGAATAATTTGCACCTATAAGTAACTTACATTACATTAAGCTAATAAATAGAAGAGTAAGAGGTTATTTAATGTGATATACGGTATATTGCAAGCTTTTTTCATAGTTTCTTGTAAACTGTAGCGTTATTGTATATATACAAGTAGTTTTACTTATCATAGTGCTATAAACCCATAAAATGTAGTGTTTTCAATGATCTTAGCTAGTTATCAGTGAAGAGGTTTTTTTTTCTACAAATTGAAGTATATTTCTTTCTATATGTAGGTAAATAGTTTTTGATATTTGCTACAACTATATTTTACTAAATTAATAGCTAAAAATAGGTATTTTTCATGAAATTTAGATATCAATTTTAATTTAATCTTAAAAACAATGTTTTTTCAAGTATTTTAATGTTTTTTTAGTAGGACTAAAAAATGTCGGAATTTGACATTATTCAGCACTTTTACACAACTATACTTTACAATGTTATGAGCTAAATATATGTATTTTTCATGAAATTTATGTATCAATCTTACTATTAAAAATAACGTTTATTTCAAGTATTTTAATGTATTTTTGAAAGCCTAAAAAATGTCGAAATTTGACATTATTCAGCACTTTTACACAACTATATTTTACAATATAGCTTAAGATATGTATTTTTCATGAAATTTATGTATCAATTCTAATCTTATAAACAACGTTTTTGCAAGTGTTTTAATGTACTTTTGAAGGGCTAAAAAATGTTGAAAATTGAAATGATTCAGCCCTTTTTTTGATAGAGAAATTCAAAATGCTAAACAATGTCGAAAATTGACATTATTCAGCCCCTTTTTTGATAGAGAAATTCAAAATGTGGTATTATAGTTGTTTTCGCTAGAAAGTGCTATTTTAAACTACTGTAAGCTTATAAAAGAAGTTTGAGGCTCTATATTGTGATACTATTGTATATTACAAATGTTTTTAATAGTTTCTTGTAAATTGTAGTGTTATATCATAATTAGCGGGAATTTACCTTATGATAATGCTTTATACCCTCAAAATGTGTTCTTTTCAATGATTTTAGCTAGTTATCGGTGATATATAGCTGTTTTCCTACAAATTGAAGTATACAATCCTTTTTTTAGAATAATTTGCACCTATAAGTAGCTTACATTACATTAAGCTAATAAATAGAAGACTAAGAGGTTATTTATTGTGATATAACGGTATATTGCAAGAGTTTTTCATAGTTTCTTGTAAACTGTAGCGTTATTGTATATATACAAGTAGTTTTACTTATCATATTGCTATAAACCCATAAAATGTAGTGTTTTCAATGATTTTAGCTAGTTATCAGTGAAGAGGTTTTTTTTTCTACAAATTGAAGTATATTTCTTTATATCTGTAGTTAAATAGCTTTTGATATTTGCTACAACTATATTTTACAAAATTAATAGCTAAAAATATGTATTTTTCATGAAATTTAGATATCATTTTTAATCTTAAAAACAACATTTTTTCAAGTATTTTCAAGTTTTTTGAAGGGGCTAAAAAATGTCGAAATTTAAATTATTCAGCACCTTTAAACAACTATTTTTTTACAATATTACGGCTTAAAATATTTATTTTCATAAAATTTCTGTACAATTTTAATCTTAAAAACAACGTTTTTTCAAGTGTTTTAAAGTTTTTTTTAAAGGGCTAAAAATGCGAATATTGACATTTTCAGCCCTATTTTGATGGGGAAAATTAAAAATTTGGTTTTAAAGTCGTTTTCTTTAGAAATGCTATTTTAACCTACGTAAGTAAGCTAAATGGGATTTGAGACTCTATTTTGGGGGAAAAATTGTTTATTCACGTGTTTTTCATATTTTTTCTTATTAATTGTTGTGTTATATCTTTAAATAAAGGAATTTTACCTAATGAAATGCTTTATACCCTCAAATGTGTTCTTTTCAATGTTTTTGCCATTATGGGTGTATATAGCTGTTTTCCTACAAATTGAAGTATAAAAATCCTCTTATTAGAATAATTTGCACCTGTAATGCTTACTTACATTAAGCTAATAAATGAAGAGTAAGAGGTTATTTATTGTGATATAACGGTATATTGCGAACGTTTTTCATAGTTTTTTGTAAACTGTAGGGGTATTGAATATTACAAGTATTTTACTTACATATTGCTTAAAACCCCCATAAAATGTAGTGTTTTCAAGATTTTGCAGTTACATGAAGAGTGTTTTTTTTTCTAAAAATTAAAGTATATTTTTTTTATATCTGTACCTAAATAGCTTTTTGATTTTTGCTAAAACTATTTTTTACAAAAATAATAGTAAAAATATGTTTTTTTCTGAATTTATGTTAAATTTTTAAATCCTAAAAACGGGTTTTTTTTCAATTTTTTTTTTAATGTATTTTTGAAGGCTAAAAAATTTTCGAAAATTGACTTTATTCAGCCCTATTTTTGGAGAAAGTTAAAAAATGCAAAAAAATGTCGAAAATTGCTTTTTCACCCCTTTTTTTTATAGTGTAGTATTTTTAATTCAAAATGTGGCTTAAATTTGGGGTTTCGTTAGAAAATGCTATTTTAAACACCTAAGTTTATAATAGGTTTTTGAGACTCTATTTTGTGATAAAATTGTTATTATCGTTTTTTTCATAGTTTCTTTAAATTTAGTTTTATATCAAAATAAGGGGAATTTCCCTTTATTAATGTTTTTATCCCCTCAAATGTGTTCTTTTCAATGTTTTTTAGCTTTTATGGGTGATAATAGCTATTTTCCTAAAAATTTTGATGTATAAATCCTTTTTTTAGAAAATTTGCACCTATAAGTGTTTTACTTAAGCCAATAAAAAAAGAGTAATAGGTTTTTATTGTGATAAACGGTATATGCTAGCTTTTTGCAAGTTTCTTGTAAACTGTAGCGTATTGTATATAACATGTATTTTTTATTATCATTTTGCTAAAAACCCCAAAATTAGTGTTTTCAATGTTTTAGTAGTTTCAGTGAAGAGGGGTTTTTTTTCTAAAAATTGAAGTATTTTTCTTTATATCTGTACTAAATACTTTTGATTTTGTTAAAACTATTTTTAAAAAATTAATAGCAAAAAATATGTATTTTTCATGAAATTTAGGATAAATTTTAATTTTAAAAAACAACGTTTTTTCAAGTTTTTTAAATGTACTTTTAAAGGTAAAAAATGTCGAAAATTATATTATTCAGCCCCTTTTTTTTATAAAATTCAAATGGGTTTATGTTGTTTTTCGTTAGAAAAAAAAATTTTTTTTAGTATTTTAAAAAAATACATTAAAACCTTGAAATAACTTTTTTTTTTGGGTTTAAAATTGATCCCTAAATTTCAGGAAAAATAAATTTTTAGGTATTAATTTTGTAAAATGTAGTTGTCAAAACGAAAGCTATTTAACTAAAAATATATAGGAATGTATTAAATTTGTAAAAAAAAAAAGTCTTAAATGAAAAATAGCAAAAATCATTAAAAACACTACTTTTATGGGTATATAGAAATTTTAAAAGAAACTATTTATATAAACAAAAACACTACAGTTTACAAAAAACAATGAAAAACCTTGAAATATCCTTATATGAAATAAAAAACCCTTTTAAAACCTTCTATTTTTACTTAGTGAAATGTAGGCTATTTATAGGTGTAATTATTCTAAAAAGGGGTTTGGGTTTGCTTCAATTTGTAGGTAAAAAGCTATATTTCTCGAAATAGCTTAAATATTGAAAAGAAACATTTTGGGGGTAAAAACTTATCATGAGGTATTTTCCCTTTTTTTTGATATAACACTAAAATTTCAAAAAAAATATGAAAAAAACTTGTAATATAAAACTCTATCCAAATATACCCTCAACCCCTTTTATAAGCTTCCAGTATTTTAAAATAGCATGTTCTATCGAAAACAACTACAATACCATATTTTGAATTTCTCTATCAAAAAAAGGGCTAAATAATGTCAATTTTCGCCATTTTTTAGCACTTCAAAAATACATTAAAAAAAAAAAAAACGTTGTTTTTAGGATTAAAATTGATACCTAATTTTCATGATAAATACATATTTTTAGGTATTAATTTTGTAAAATGTAGTTGTGGCATATATTGAAGGCTATTTAACTACAGATATATAGGAATGTACTTCAATTTGTAAAAAAAACAACTCTTCATGATAACTAGCTAAAATCATTGAAAACACTACATTTTATTGGTATATAGCAATATGATAAGTAAAACTACTTGTATATATACAATAACACTACAGTTTACAAGAAACTATGAAAAACGCTTACAGTAGTTTAAAATAGCATGTTATACCGAAAACAAGTATAATACCATATTTTGAATTTCTCTATCAAAAAAGGGCTCTATAATGTATATTTGGACATTTTTTAGTACTTTAAAAATACATGAAAACACTTGAAATAACGTTGCTTTTAGGATAAAAATTGATACCTAAATTTCATGAAAAATACATATTTTTTGGTATTAATTTTGTAAAATGTAGTTGTGGCAAATATCGAAAGCTATTTAACTACAGATATATAGGAATGTACTTCAATTAGTAGAAAAAAAAAAAACTTCATGATAACTAGCTATATTCATTGAAAACACTACATTTTATGTGTATTTAGCAATATGATAAGTAAAACTACTTATATATATACAATAACACTACAGTTTACAAGAAACTATGAAAAATACTTGCAATATACCGTTATATGACAATAAATAACCTCCTACACTTCTATTTATAAGCTTAATGTAATGAAGGCTACTTATAGGTTCATATTATTCTAAAAAGAGGATTGGTTGCTTCAATTTGTAGGTAAAAACCTATATTTCTGCGATAAATAGCTTAAATCATTGAAATGAACACATTTTGCATTTTCATAAGGTAAATTCCTTTTATTTATGATATAACACTACAATTTACAAGAAACTATGAAAAACACTTGTAATATAAAATTTATCACAATATATAGCCTCAAACTCCTTTTATAAGCTTACAGTAGTTTAAAATAGCATGTTCTATCGAAAACAACTATAATACCATATTATGAATTTCTCTATCAAAAAAGGGGCTAAATAATGTCAATTTTCGACATTTTTTAGCACTTCAAAAATACATTAAAATACCTGAAGAAACGTTGTTTTTAGGATTAAAATTGATACCTAAATTTCATGATAAATACATATTTTTAGGTATTAATTTTGTAAAACTGTAGTTTGGCAAATATCGAAAGCTATTTACCTACAGCTATAAAGGAATATCTTAAATTTGTTGAAAAAAGAACTCTTCACTGATAACTACTGAATCATTGAAAACACTACATTTTTGGGTATATAGCAATATGATAATAAAACTACTTGTATAATACAATAAACCTACAGTTTACAGAACTATGAAACACTTGCAATATACCGTTATTACAATAATACCTCTTGCACTTCTAATTATTACTTAAGTAATTAGCTTCTTATAGGGGCAATTTTCCTTAAAAAAGGTTTTCTTCAATTTGTAGGGAAAAGCAATATTTTTGGGAATAAATAGCTAAATTTTTGAAAAAACACATTTTGAGGGTATAAACATTATCATAAGGAAAATTCCTTTTATTTATGATATAACACTACAAATTATAAGAAACTATGAAAAACCCTTGTAATATACAATTCTATCACATTATATAGCCTCAAACTCCTTTTATAAGCTTACAGTAGTTTAAAATAGCATGTTCTATCGAAAACAACTATAATACCATATTTTGAATTTCTCCATCAAAAAAAGGGCTAAATAATGTCAATTTTCGACATTTTTTAGCACATCAAAAATACATTAAAACACTTGAAATAACGTTGTTTTCAGGATTAAAATTGATACTTACATTGCATGATCAATACATATTTTTAGGTATTAATTTTGTAAAATGTAGTTGTGGCAAATATCGAAAGCTATTTACCTACAGCTATTAAGGAATATACTTCAATTTGTTGAAAAAAAGAACTCTTCACTGATAACTAGCTGAAATCATTGAAAACATTACATTTTATGGGTATATAGCAATATGATGAGTAAAACTAATTGTATATATACAATAACACTACAGTTTACAAGAAACTATGAAAAACACTTGCAATATACCGTTATATGACAATAAATAACCTCTTACTCTTATATTTATTAGCTTAATGTAATGTAGGCTACTTATAGGTGCAATTTTTTCGTAAAAAAGGTTGCTTCAATTTGTAGTAAAAAGCTATATTTCTGCGATAAATAGCTTAAATCATTGAATAGAACACATTTTGAGGGTATAAAGCATTATCATAAGGTAGATTCCTTATGTTTATGATATAACACTACAATTTACAAGAAACTATGAAAAACCTTTGTAATATACAATTCTATCACAATATATAGCCTCAAGCTCCTTTTATAAGCTTACAGTTGTTTAAAATAGCATGTTCTATCGAAAACATCTTTAATACCATATTTTGAATTTCTCTATCAAAAAAAGGGCTAAATAATGTCAATTTTCGACATTGTTTGCACCTCAAAAATACATTAAAACACTTGAAATAACGTTGTTTTTAGGATTAAAATTGATACCTACATTTCATGAAAATTAAATATTTTTAGGTATTAATTTTGTAAAATGTAGTCTTGGCAAATATCGAAAGCTATTTATCTACAGATATATGGGAATGTACTTCAATTTGTAGAAAAAAAAACTCTTCACTGATAACTAGCTAAAATCATTGAAAACACTACATTTTATGGGTATATAGCAATATGATAAGTAAAACTACTTGTATATATACAATAGCACTACAGTTTACAAGAAACTATGAAAAACACTTGCAATATCCCGTTATATGACAATAAATAACCTCTTACACTTCTATTTATTAGCTTAATGTAATGTAGGCTACTTATAGGAGCAAATTATTCTAAAAAGAGGATTAGTTGCTTCAATTTTAATTAAAAACCTATATTTCTGCGATAAATAGGTTAAATCATTGAAAAGAACACATATTGAGGGTATAAAGCATTATCATAAGGTAAATCCTTATATATATGATATAACACTACAAACTTCAAGAAACTAAGAAAAACACTTGTAATATACAATTCTATCAAAATATATAGCCTCAAACTCCTTTTATAAGCTTACAGTAGTTTAAAATAGCATGTTCTATCGCAAAACAACTATAATACCATTTTAAATGAATTCTCTATCAAAAAAGGGAAAAATAATGTCAATTTTCAAAATTTTTTTAAACAACTTCAAAAATACATTAAAACACTTGAAAAAATATTTTTTTAGGATTAAAATTGATACCTAAATTTCATGATAAAAACATACTTTTCAGTATTAATTTTGTAAAATGTAGTTGTGGCAAATATCGAAATCTATTTACCTACAGATATAAAGGAATGTACTTCAATTTGTGGAAAAAAAGAACTCTTCACTGATAACTACTGAAGTCATTGAAAACACTCCCTTTTAGGGGTATATAGCAATATATAAGAAAAACTACTTGTATATAACAATAACCTACAGTTTTCAAGAAACAATGAAAAACACTTGCAATATACCGTTATATGACAATAAATAACCTTTTACACTTCTATTTATTAGCTTAGTGTAATGTAGGCTACTTATAGGTGTAAATTATTCTAAAAATAGGATTGGTTGCTTCAATTTGTAGGTAAAAAGCTATATTTCTGCGATAAATAGCTTAAATCATTGAAAAGAACACATTTTGAGGGTATAAAACATTATCATGAGGTATATTCCTTTTATTTTTGATATAACACTAAAATTTACAAAAAAATATGAAAACACTTGTAATATACAACTCTACACAATATATAGCCTCTAACTCCTTTTATAAGCTTCCAGTATTTTAAATAGCATGTTCTATCGAAAACACTAAAATACCATATTTAAATTTTCCCCTATCAAAAAAAGGGCAAAATTTATGTCAATTTTCGCCATTTTTTTAGCACTTCAAAAGGTAAATTAATTAAAACACACAAAAAAAAACGTTGTTTGTAGGATTAAAATTGATACCTAATTTTCATGATAAATACATATTTTTTGGGTATTAATTTTGTAAAATGTAGTTGTGGCATATATTGAAAGCTATTTAACTACAGATACATAGGAATGTACTTCAATTTGTAGAAAAAAACAACTCTTCATGATAACAGTTAAAATCATTAAAAACACAAATTTTTTTGGGGTAATGCATATGATAAAAAAATACATGTATTTCAAACACTA
>JACEEZ010006245.1:0-33363 GCA_016584305.1 Chionoecetes opilio | reverse complement strand
TCCCTTTCGTTTCTTCAGCGTTACAGCTAGAACATTTGAATTCGTAAATTGAATTGTTCTAGCTGTAACGCTAGATACGTCGGCGAGACAACAAGGAATCTAACCCTTAGGCTTTCTGAGCATAAAGGTGTTTCTGCACCGTACTGGTCGAACCCATTTCTTCACTTTCGGAATCTGCAATCCGCCTCACACTCACATGATTTAGATCACCCTTTTTCTATGAATGACTTTAGTATCCTATCCAAGGCACACTACCCTAGTGACACTAAATTATTATAATCCATACACATCAAGCATTTGTCCCCTGATCTTAATAACCAAGTCACTTCACACCAACTACATATACTCAAATGATTATCACACTGTTTCGATTGTCCGACTCTCGTTTCGATCGCCACAAACGAGCCGAAATGTTACCCGCAAACTATTGTTCATTCAGTCCTCTGCCAACTCAGACAGCATACACACCAAGGTCCGTTAAGTACAAATTGTATTTTATTTATCATTTAGTATTTTTAGATAATATAGGATTACTTTATTGTTTAAAAAAAAAATCCTGTAGATGTGCGCTTTTTAGCATTATAGTATATTAATTTTTTAACTATTTTTAGCCTGATGATGCCAAGTGTCTTTTGGCGAAACGTTGCGCATAAACAACCCCAAGAATGACGAGGGTCTTTGTCACCCTGAAATGTCAAGATATATATATAATATATATACCTATGTCGTCCTATCACTTGGTAAAACGGTGGAATTGTCAACATGCAAGAAGGGAATATAGTAAGTCGCCATAGTGATGTTACCTTTAGTGAAAGAAGAGGAAGATTTGAGAGGTATGATGAAATCGAGAGATGAATAAAGAATTGAAGGAAGAAATGGAGAAAAAAAAGCAAGAGTAAGAGGGAAACATTCCCTCCACCCAGTTGTCATTCTCTCTCTCTCTCTCTCTCCTCTCCTCTCTCTCTCTCTCTCTCTTCTTCTCGTCTCTCTCTCTCTCTCTCTCTCTCTCTCTCTCTCTCCTCTCTCTCCTCTCATCTCTCTCTCTCTGCTCTCTCTCTCTCTCTCGCTTTTTCTGGAATCTGTAGGTGTGTTAGCTAGCGGAAAGACGTGTGATAGAGACGAAAAGTAAAGAAGAGGAGCAACAACCATATATAATTGGGGTGATGATGATCGTGCTGGTGGTAGTGATGGTTTGTCTTATACTTTTAAAGTGTTCTCCTCCTACTTCTTCCTCATCTGGATTTCTCTATTTTGTTGTGCCACTTTTCTTACTCTTTTCCATATCCTTCTCTTCCAATAACGTCCCTTCCAGTACTGTTCACGAGTTTTATCGAAATGAGAACAAAACTAAACGTGAGTTTAACAGTTTTGTTGTTTTTTATTATTTTTTACTTCTTTTTCTTCTTGTTTTTTTCTTATTTTTCCTAATTTTCTTTTCTTATTTGTCAATATCTCGCAAGTGAATAGACAATATCTAAAAATCTAATTATCATATGCATATAAATGTGACTGTGTATTTCTGTTCTGTACGTACGTACGTATATCTTCAACACCCCCAATTACAGCCGATAATAAACGGCCGCGGTCACCTTGTCTTATGCACCACCACCACCACCAAGACTATTTTCCCCTCCCTCCTACGCCTACGCCCCCAACCTGCCTTTGTGACGTGAGGATCGTGGGCGAGAGGAGGAAGAGGAGGAAGTGTTGCGCTAGGCGGCTAGAGGGTCTGTATTGTGACGTAAACATCACAGGTCCTTGTGCGCTGTCTCGCTCTCTCTCTCTCTGCTCTCTCTCTCTCTCTCTTCTCTCTCTCTCTCTTCTCTCTCTCTCTCTCCTCTCTCTCTCTACCTCTCTCCTCTCTCTCTCTCTCTTCTCTCTCTCTCCTCTCAATTCAATCAATTCAATCAATGGACCCGTTTACTCACGCCTATAAACGCGGAGTATTATGATGCTTTGTCAATATAAGCTACAAGTCACTGTACTCGTATTAATTTTGCTTAAAAATGCACCATGAATGAGATTTATGCAGTTTTTTGGGCCAAAATATGACGTGGCCGCGGAACGCGCTGTGATTGGTTGTGACGTAGTTTATCCGTGACCGTCCCTTCCGCTCCCTCCTTGTCCACGTTCCACCTAGTCGTCGCCTAGCTGACGGTTATTTATAGCATCATAGACCGTCAGTAACTATCCTTTCAACATGTACCTGACAAGAGAAGATATTATTGTTACGTTTGCGGGTCCTGTGTTGATACTATTTGTAGCCTTCACGTCGCCGTCACTAGACACGAAGTAACCGTGGGCAAAGAAAGGCTGGCACGAAGCTTCTTGGTATATATTTCTGGCTTGTGTACAACTCTTGACTGTCTGGCAGGAATTCTCTCCTCCCGTGTCAATGGCTATATATATATATATATATATATATATATATATGATATATATATATATATATATAAAAATATATTAATATATATATATATATATATATATATATATATACAATGTTCTCTTATTCCTAGAAAGCTCTTGACAATTTTATTTCTCGCACAATCTAGACACACAACACATAAGGGTGAAACAGAGTAGAAAAAGTATGGAAGTCTAACCTTTCGGCAGGTGCGTCATATCACACGTGCGGGAAGAAGCGCACCGTCCGGGACATCCAATCGCCTCCCCGGGTGACTCATCCCTGCCCCCCATGACGTTCTGTCCACACTCTGGACTGGCCCCGAACACACAGAGAA
This sequence comes from Chionoecetes opilio, assembly GCA_016584305.1. Lineage (NCBI taxonomy): Eukaryota > Metazoa > Arthropoda > Malacostraca > Decapoda > Majidae > Chionoecetes > Chionoecetes opilio. The sequence continues at coordinate 30,619 of JACEEZ010006245.1, read as the reverse complement.
ATACACATGAGCAGCCTGCCTGTTTAACACTACCCCCCCCTAAAAATGTGTCGTCTCGACACATACACTACATAATACAAAAACAAAATTAATCAAAAACATAATAATCCTGGAACTTGATAGGACGTCTGTGCCTTCTCTGTCGCCTGACTGCTGCAGGTCATCCGGGTCTTCTGGTCTCTGAACATCAGCCTCCGCATGAAGCTCGTCACCGTCCATGTCAGGTGCCCCTAGGTCATCTGAATACGGGAGGTCGACTTTCTCGGCGCCGTGATGATGTCCTGTAATATCCGTCTCGGTCGAGTCCTCCGCTGGCTTGGTCCTGCTCCAGACCGTCCATGACATCCCCAGCCGACTTCTGGGCAGTCGTGCTACTCCAGGTGTAGCTTCCCTTCCCGTGGTACCTCCACAGCCGATTGACGTGCACAATCTTAGCCTTGGTTGTCCTTCTCCTCTTATTCGATAGGTCACGTCTGAGAGGCGTTCCACCACCTAATAACGGCCTTCCAGGGACTCTGCAGTTTCGGTGACTGGCCTTCTTCCTCGCGGGTTGTACAGCCACACATGGTCTCCTTCCTTGAAATCCACTTGCCTTGCCCTCACATCATAGCTGCGTTTCATGAGAACCTTAAGACACCACGGACCTGGTGGTGTACTTCTTTCAGCCGTTCCCCTAGGCATCGAGCAAAGCTAGAGGCGTCCTTCGGCAGGCCTTTCCCAGGAGGTCTTCCTGTCAGCAGGTTCACAGGTAGCCGCAGCTCACGCCCGAACATCAACTTAACCGGCGAATGTCCCGTCGGCCTCATGGGCGGCAGGTATGTAGGCCATAAGCAGCGCAGGCAGCTTGTTCTTCCATTCAGACTGTCCATCCGTGCAGTGCTTGGCCAATTCCTGACCCAGAGTCTAGTTAAACCTTTCCACCATTCCATTTGACTGTGGGTGCAGAGGGGTAGTTAGGGTCTTCTTGATGCCCAATAGCTTGCAGCACTCAGCAAGGACCGTCGACTCAAAGTTTCTCCCCTGGTCGGAGTGGAGCTCATTAGGCACACCGAAGCGACAGCAGAACTCGTTCACCAACACCTTAGCAATGGTAATGGCTTCCTGGTCAGGGATGGCGTATGCTTCCGGCCACTTGGTGAAGTAATCCATCGCCACGCAGATGTACTTATTTCCTTCCAGGGTGAGAGGCAAGGGTCCTGCTATATCAACTGCCACCCTCTCCATCGGGGCTCCAGCCTGGTACAGTTGCAGAGGGGCGCGGTGACGTTTCTTGAGTCCCTTCTTGGCACAGCACACATCACATGAGCGGCACCATTCCTCCACATCCTTCCGCATGCCAACCTAGTAGAACCTCTGGCGCAGGCGACTCAGGGTCTCCTTCACCCTAGGTGTCCGCTGGTGATGTTGTTGTGCATTTCCTCCAAGGCAGCAGCCCGCATCTTCATAGGGAGCACTGTAAGCCAGTAGTGGTGGAGGCCATCAAGTGTCGTCCAGCATCGCTGCAGCACCCCATCCTCCAGCCGCAGAGTGTCCCACTGAGGCCAGTAATGCTTAGCGGCAGGGCTCTCCCCAGAGACTGCTTCCCATGCTGGCCTCTCGGAAGTCTGACTCAGCCACTCCACCACTGGCCGCAGGTCCCGGTCCTCCCGTTGCAGCTTCCTGAGTTCCTCTCCTGCTGCATCCAATGGTTCCTCCACTGCAGTGCGGCGACACTTCTTATCACTCTCCCTCTGGTGGCAATGTCGACACTCTGGAAGGCAGGGGTGCCGGCTCAAGCTGTCTGCATTACCATGAGTCAGTCCCGGTCGGTGTATGATGGTGTACTGGTGCTGCTCTAGCTTGTCAAGCCACCGTGCGAGCTGGCCCTCGGGTTCTTCAGGGATTTCAGCCACCTCGACGCCGCGTGGGTCTGTGCGGATGGTAAAAATTCACCCGTACAGTAAGGGTGGAAGAAGTCGAGGATCTTGACTACTGCAAGCAGCTCCTTCCGGGTCACACAGTAGTACTTCTCTGCTGGGGTGAGCTTTTTACTGAAGTAGGCCACCACCCGCTCCGCCTACCATGTTCCTGAAAGAGCACCCCCCCCCACCCCCTCATCACTGGCGTTTGCAATCCAGTATACAAGTCAGGGCTGGGTCTGGGTAGGTGAGCACTGGGGAGCTGATCAGGGCCTTCTTTAGCTTGTCGAAAGAGTCCCTGGGTTTCCATGCTCCATTAAAACTTGTCGGCCTTCTTCGTTAGAGATGTAGTGGAGGCAGCGACCTTGGCGAAGCCCTTCACGAACCGACGAAGTCCGAACTTAACCCGAGAAACTTCGGGGAGCTCTTCACGTTAGTAGGTACTGGCCACTCCTTTACTGCAGCCACCTTTTTAGGATCAGTGCGTATCCTTCCCAATCCAGGCCCAATCAGTGGTGGGCAAGGTTGCTAGAGACGTGGAGTTCGCATGTGCAAGGCGTCCCTGTGCATTCGTCAGCGTTCGAGTCCGCCTAGTTCGTGCTGACGTGGCGGCGCTTTGTATAGTCAATAACCTTGTATTGGTACTTGCCCAAAGTGTCTAGATAGGAATGAAATCTTATCTTATCTCTTCTCAATCACGACGTGGCCCCAGGTAATTAACCTCCTTTTGGAACAGGCAGCACTTCTTAAGGCGGAGCTTGAGGTGTGACGCCCTGGAAAACCGTCAAAGACCTCTGACAAGTCAGCCTCTGCAGCTCCTGCTCGAAGGTCTGGCCGAAGACCACACGTCGTCAAGTAGATTATGCTGTCTTCCATGAAGCTCTTCCAGCACTCTCTCCATCGAGGGCTCAGTAGGTGGCAACGCATTAGAAAGGCCAAGGGCATCACCTTGACTGCCACAGCCCCTTGCCATAGGAGAAGGCAGTTTTTTCTCTTTGTCCTGTTTCTGCATCTTGACCTGGTGGTACCCGACTTCATGCCCAGTGTTGCGAACCCTTGGCACCACCAGAGCGTCTAAGGGTGTCTCGATCCGTGGCAACGGTTTACGAGTCCCTTGATTTCTTTTACTTTTACTTTTACTGATCTTTCGTTTACGAACGTCATTGAGATCCCGGTAGTCCACGCAGCACCTAAGGGAGCCTCCTTCCTTCCTGACCAGCACAACGGCAGAGACACCAGGGATGATACAGCGCTCAATAAACACTTGCTGACGCAGCCCTCCTTACCTTCTCCATCTCCTGTCGACCAGAGCTGGTGCTTATTCCTCCGAGGGGCCTGTTTCCTGGAACGGTGAACTGCCTGTGTCGATGTGATGCTCCCCCAGGTCCGTACACCCCAAGTCCAGTCCCCTGTGGAGAAACATCCGCATACTTCCCCAAGGAGTTCCTTCAGCTGTTTTAACTTGGGGTTCCTCCCGATACTGAGAACTTCGGTCAACAGGTTTGTGCAGGTGGTCGGCACCTTTCATGGGGCTTTGTCCAGCGCTCCTCCTGCATGTACATCCTTTGTGCTTTTGTCGACCTCCTGGCAAAGGCCCACCACAGCTCCTCTTCTCAACCTTCCTTGGCTTGATGGGAGAAGTTCGCCACGACGACAGCCACTTCTTATGTTTGAAGGTCCACAAAGTCCTGCCCACCATCAACCCCGTCCTCCACTGACTTCGCTCCCAGGTTCCACTAGTCCAAGCCTGGTGCGACAAGTACCCTTAATCTCACAGGCAACGCATCTCCGACTTAGGAGGGATGACGGTGGTGCGCATTGACCCTGACTGGCAGGTCCTCCTGGTCGCACGGCCCTCATCGGCACACGCCTTCCTTCGAAAACCGTCACTGCCATCGCGTTAAGTTCACAGTCACACCTGCGGACAACAGGTAGTCAAGACCCAGGATACAAGCATCCTCCATGTCAGCCACGTACACAGCAAGGGATTCCTCTCCCTCCAGCTGAAGCTTGACATCCCTGGGCTCCTGAGTTCTGCACAGTGACCGATAACTCACACAATCGTTTGAGACGTATCCTTGGCTGTCCGATGACCGAACACGTCAGGCCGCACCAAGGGTCCCGCTCTGACCCCGTGTTTTCGACCACTGGCACACACTCCGTCAATCATTCCTTCCACGGGCAGATGGTCAAGTAGTCACTCTTACACATGTTGGCTTTGGGCACGTACAGGACAGAGCCTGGTTGTATTGCCCCTTAACACCAGCCATCCTTAGTTTTTCCCTCACGAGGGGTCTCTCCTCCCTTTTTCTGCTTTCTCTCTTCTGACACTCCTTTTGCAAGTGTCCTTTCTCGTCCCATGTCCAGCAGCTTGACTTGTCCCTTGGTGTTCCTTTTCACGTTTTCTTCTGTTCTGTCTTTCTCATTGTAGCACTCCTTCTTGTGTCCCCCACCTTCTCACAGTGCAACACGTCGCCCTTGAAGTTTGTTTTGGTCCTGCCTCATCGACGGAACCCTCCGTGGCCTTGAAGCCAGAGGCTCGAGTCGGTCCTAAAACTTGACAGGCTGACTGCCCAAGGCTGGAAACTCCAGTGGAGTGGCAAGAGAGCTTCCTGCAGTGTTGCTGGCCTTGTCTTGCTTGACTTGAATCTTCAGCTGGGGCTATCCAGTGCGTCGATGACTGGTCGCGTAGCAGCACCGTGAAGGCAGGAGTGGCTCCCGGGTAAGCCTTGTGCACTACACTCATCCAGGTCCTGGGCCAGCTCCTGTATGACTCCCCTCTCCTCCTTGTGCGGGTCCTAAACCTGGCTCGGAAGACCTCGTCGTGAGGAAATGCCTGTTCGTAACCATACTCCTTTCCAGGGCCTCCGCCAACTTCAGTAAGCTGGTGCCTCTTCCACACTGTCGAGCTGGGTGAGGACTTCAAAGGCCGCGCCTCCCTCCAAACTGGTGCCAGGGCTGGACTGCACCTGCTGGTCATCCCACCCGGCTTGACCTGCTAAGAGCCAATGGGCCACTGTAACTTCCAGGAAACCTTACCAGCAAATCTTGAGTCTTCTTCCTAAGAGGCACCTAGCTGACCCACATCACCAGGTGCTACTTTTCACAGGCGTGAACACAGGAGCACTCGCGCATAAGCTACCTCGACCAGCTGAGAGCACCTTATCTGGCACATAACTGGCTCCTAAGTGCACTGAGGCTTTCCGCTGCCAAATCATTTTCAAGGCCTTCATTCTGTCATTTATGTCACTCTCACTTCTACTTCGGCATGTCCTTACTTTTCATGCATCTCCATGACCTCGCAGCGTACTGCCTGCTGCAAACATCTCCTGCTGTTGTCCCAGCCTCGTGTGCTCTTCCCTTATTCCTCGTCTGTTCTTCTCTATCCTGTCTGTTCTTCTCCTTTAGCCCCCTGTCTGTTCTTCCTCCATTCTTGTTTGCCGCTCTTCCAGTTTCGTGGTCACCTCTCCACTCCTGTCGCCAGGAATCTTCTCTTGATGAACGCACTTCAGCTGTTCCTGTAGTCCTGCGATCCGTTTTTTTCTAGCTGCTGTTGTTGCTGTCCCTTGTCCCGTTCCTTGTAGCTTCATCCATATTTCTTTATGTTCTTCTTTTGTTTTGGGGGAAGTTTGTTCTTTCAATTCTTGTCTGGAGTTCCGTTTGTCTTCTCTCCTGCACTCTCATGGCTCTAGTTAACTCCGTCCAGCATGTCGTCTTCCTGCTAACGCCTACTCGCCATGTCTCCATGGCGAGTAGGCTTGAATCCCAACACTGACACCAAGTGTTACGTTCGCGGTTCCTGTGTTGACACTATTTTTAAGCCTTCAACGTCGCCGTTCACTAACACGAGTAGCACGTGCAAAAGAAAGGCTGGCATGGCAACTTCTTGGTATATATTTCTGCTTTATGTACAACCCCACCCCCCCTCTTGACTGTCTGGCAAGGAACTCTCCTCTCCTCCCGTGTCCATGGCTATATATATATTATATTATATATATATATATATATATATAATATATATATATTATAGTATATAAGGTAATATATATTATATATATATATATATATAAATGTTCTCCTTATCCTAAAAGTTCTGGACAATTGTATTTCTCTCACAATCTAGACACACAGAAACACTTAAGGGGAAACTAGTAAGAAAAAGTATGGAAGTCTAACCTTTCGGGCAGGTTCGTCATATCACACGAGCGGGAAGAGCTCTGCCCACGTCCCGGGGCAGCCAATCGCCTCCCCGGTGACGTCATTCCCCGCCCCCCCATGAACTTATGTCCACTCTGGGACGGCCCCGAACACACGAGAAAAACACATGAGCAGCCTGCCGGTAACATTATGTTTGTTTTGTGCCAAACTGCTAAAACAACCACAATTTAAATACATAGAGTATTCATATCTGTGGCCAACGACAAGAAAACAGTAAACAGTGGTGGATGTCTACTACCTAGGCAGATTTTTCCCTATGAGGAACATGCATGTTACTGAACTCATGTGTGTGTGGTGTGGGTGGGGGGTGGGGGGGTGCTGACATTCACTGCGTGCCTAGCCTGCCTGTGTTTTGTCCTCACATTCAGACATAAACAGGTAGATTATTTGTTGTCACAGTCACCGATTTAACTTTAGGTGACTGGTGACTGCTGGGTAACTACTGTTATTGCTGGTGACTGATGAGTGGTGAATATTGAATCTGGTTGACTATTGCCAGTTTGACTGGTAAACCCTACGGATTGACGATTGTGTTTGTATGTGTATGCTGATAAGGTAACAACGCCTAAACCACACACACTAACGGTACTCCGTAGTGTAGTGGTAGCACGCTCGGTCACAACCGAGAAGGTCCCGTGTTCGATTCCCGGCGGAGCGAAGGACATGGGCGTTCTTGTCTTAAAACCGGCCCCTGTCCACCCAGCAGTGAATGGGTACGGGTGTTAGGCCGGGGGTTTTTGTGACCGCCCTTCCGGGTATGGCTTCTGCAAAGTAATAATACTAAGGATGAATTGTGAAATGTTGATAGAAGACGGCCACATACGAGTGTTAGCCTCAGGCCCTGGTAAAATAGTACAACTATATGATGACCGCAACACACACATAGACCAACACAACCAACACATCGGCGTGTGTTGTTGTGACAATGCCTGTGGGTATGGGAAGCATTCAAAAGTGTGCTTTCCTTTCATTTAGGCGCAATATTCATTATGTGCTCTTGGCCAGTGTGTTGGTGTGTGGTGTGTGTGGCGTGTGTGTGTGTGTGTGTGTGTTGTGTGGGTGTGTGTGTGTGTGTGTGTGTGTTGTGCGCGTGGAAGGCCTATATATTCACTGTGCCTTGACCATTAATGGTATGTGTGTGTGTGTGGTGTGTGTGGTGTGTGTGTGTTCGTGGAGGCGCAGTGTGCTCTTGATCAGATTGTGTGTGTGCGCGCGTGGAAGACGCTCTCATTCTAACCTGTTATTCTATGAGTTCTTCTATTCCTGTCTAGCTGTACATGTCATTGTAGGTTTCATTTGAGCTGCTTTTGTAAGTAGTTGCGATGCCTAAAAGTCATCACTTGCCTGGACGACCTGGGCCATTTCGTCCCTGTCTATGCCTTCTTCGTTATAAAACTCAACTTATAGATTCACAAGCACAGTGAAACCTACCATATCACTTGAAGGAGGATTACTGGCCATCATGCGGTAGTAAGGGGTAATGCAAGTTTAACGTTATTGTGGAACCACTGCTTGACAGTTGTGGTGTTGCTGGTCTGTATTTGACGAGTCGTGACGTCACACCATGGCGCCGGTCATTTTAGGAGGGCTCAAAAATTTTCCTGCACTTAAATTGGCTGTATCTCAAAAAATATTGTTCAACATCGGGGGGGAACATCACATCACTGTTCTACTAATACTTACAGGGTGTACCACGAGTTTCTGCAAATATTGATACAGCTGAAAGAACATGTTAATCTAAGCACAAATATTATTACCCATATGCTTTTTGAAGCTTCCTTTAGGACGTGAGATGAAGTGAAAAAATTACTGCGCCAGTAATTTCACAATGCAGGCGACGTATGGAGTAGTTGCAGGTAATGTACTCGGTTGACACTTGGTAAATTTGAATGATTTAATCATAATGTTTACTAGTAATAAAACATTACATTATACTTATAAAAACACAATTGGTATTATGGACATGTTATTTGACCAAATAAGCAGTACATGAGAACAGCAGGCTTTATAAACAATACTGTCAAAGGCTACTTATGCAACGTGTCGGGGTGGGGTAGGAGGTGAAGACTAAGGCGAATTTTGGTGAAGAAGCCCGTAAGAACCGGCTTCCTGCAGCTTGCGTTTTCTGTTAACGCGAGGCACTTTTAAGAAGCCGGCTTCTTACGATTGGCCCAGCTGGGCAAGCCGTAGAAGCCGGGGGGAAGAAGCGAGCCCTGTGCCCCCGCTTATCAAGGCCTTCTCTTCGCTTCTACGTCCACGATACGTTGACGTCAGAGAAAAACACACGTGGCGGTGTTGCGCGAAATCTTTTCAGTCCAAACTCCTGTAGCACCCCTCCATTCATCTATCGTATTTCACTAATTTTACAGCTAACTGCTCCGCCCCGATACACGTTACAGGCCACATGAGTCCTAGCTTCCCATGATAACACTTACAATTAATAATATTTGTTAAATAATACATGATAAAACCATACTCCGGACTGTTTTGACGTGGATAATTTAATAAGCTTTTGAAGTACCTATTTTACTTTAAAGTGTTCTCCATGGGAAGCTAGTGACTCGATGTTGCCTGTAACATTTATCAGGGCAGCAGTTAACCTGTAAAACCATGAAATATAAGATCGATGAAATGAGGTGTTACATGATTTCCGCCTTGAGCAATAATTTCGCAAAACAGCGGACAGGCGAACTAGTAATAGAGTGACTATCGTCGTAGAAATAATGTAATTACAGATAACCGGGACACAAAAGTAAACACACAGATGACATTCAAAAGCATGACCTTACTAAGACCACGTATAAGAATATACAAGGTACCGTATATAACACTATATAGTCGCCAGTCAATTGCCACTGCACCTATGTCGGCCCAGGCACAATATATTACGAATTTTAGCATCCCTACAGATTTTTGTGCCACTGAAGACGATGTAGTGTGATGTACTAATATACTCTGTGGATGCGTCTTCAGTGGCACATGACAAATCAGTAGTGAATGCTAAATTCTAATATATTTGTGCCTGCGACATTATTGCAGTGGCAAGTGACTGGCGACTATAGTGTTTCTACGGTAAAACAGCTGATAGGTATATAGGTGTGGAAATGACTAGCTGGCGTTTAATTTCAGTATTTTATGAGAGAAAGCTGTGGTTGGATACGAGTTGAAGATGACCATTCGTCATCTGTCACATTCACCTTTTTTTGGGCATTAATCATCAATCAATTCGTCATTGGTGGTTGTTTTGTTTTACAGCTACAGCAGCGCATCGCCGAGCGGGCGACCCCGACAAGAAGCTGGCAACTGTCAGCCCGTTCTGGCGAGGTACGCAAACGAGAGAGAATCGGTAAGAGCCGCTTCTTACGCTTCTTCACACATAAATTCGCCATAGAAAGAGGCTGCTTGCCAGCTGTGTCAACGTGTCAGAGTTACGTGTTACATACTCCCCGCCCCAACACGAGGCCAGTAGCCTTTTAACAAAGTATTGTTTATTACAGCCCTGCTGCTCTCATGTACTGCTTATTTTGGTACATAACATGTCCATTAATACCAATTGTGTTGTTATAAGATAATGTAATTTTCTATTAACTATAAACATTATTACTAAATCATGAAAATTTCATTCACCGAGTGGCAATCGCGATACACACTGCACTACTCCATACGTCGCTGTCCCTGTAATTGTGAAATTACGGGCTCCGGTCATTTTCTTCTTCTTCTCACGTCTAAAGGAAGCTTCAAAAGCATAGGGGTATATCATATTTTTGCTTAGAATACATGTTTCTTCACCTGTATCAATGATTTGCAGAAACTCGTGTTACACCCTGTATAAGGCTTACGATTTCCATCTATAGTTACCTCAAGTAGAGTAAATGGGTCCATTTGCTATTAAATATATAAAGCTTGATCATATATACATGTGTACAATAAACATGGCTGGGCCCGTTAAATGAACACATTTTGTTTGGGCCTTGTATATAGCTATAAAAAGCTTTTGCTTTTGACAAACAATATTACTTATTAATATTTCGATACACGTTTTTATCATACTTACATAGACATTAGGGTGTCCAGGCTTGTATAAGTAGAAAATCAAATATGACATCAAGTCCAGCACATGCTGCTCTGGTTCCTTGTCAAATGAAATGATTCCAACCAGAATTTTCTTGAAAATTGGGCAATATTTAATGGTCGTTTCAAAACGAACGTTTTGATAGTCCTCTAAGTTTCGACCCTTATCTGCATTCTGATCACTCTATCGTGTTCAGAGAGCCTAGGTACAGGAACGAATGCGAAATATGTTATGTTTATTTAGTTATTTATTTCTATTCCAACACCTTCTTCTTGAGTTCCGCTTCGTTTTTTTTAGGGGGACAACTTTCGTGTGGAGGGCGGCCAAGCGTCAAGAGGAATTCTGGTTTGCCGTTTCGTCCCTTCGTCCGGTTTGCCGAAGAAGCTTGAATGAGGGCTATTTCCTCGTTCGCGAGGTCGTTTCGTGACCTTCATGCACCAACCCGCTTTCTTCGCGCACTTGCAACACGAATCCGTGTTCCATGTTTCAGGACTCAGCTCAAGGAAGGTCGGTTGCGCTGGCCTCCTAGTAACTTTTCAAGACATGCATACGACCGCAGCTGAGCAGAAGGCGGAAAAGCGGCCTGTTGAGATTGCTTGGTGTCTTAGACGCTCGGGGCGCCGTGGATTCTGGTCGTCGAATGGACGCTTCCTCCCCTCTACCTCTCCGCTTCTGCTCCGGGCTGATGCGGTCCATCGAAGATGGCGCAGTCCGAGTCAGGGTTCTCTGAAAGGTCCCGAGAGATGGCGCGCCATGGCCCACGTTCCGCGACCCGACGCCAAACCACATCGTCGCAAATCCCTTCACGTCAGTGATGAAGTCCAGGTCTTCTTGGCTGCGTAGGACGGAATCATTGCCGCATTCCAGTATTTTTCGCGTAGACCATGGTCCACGAATGACAACCCCTGACCATGGTCTGGTCAGGGTTGTCCCCTGCTACTGGTACATGTAACCCAGTACAACCATCAACATGGTCGGATCTTTCGGCGACTAAACCGGCTACCCCACTGGTTCTACCAGTGAGGAGGGGGTGCTGGGACACCCAGAGGACTAAAAATAAGACCATCTTTAAGGGCAGAATGAACTACACTAATTGAGTCAATGGCCATCCAGCCCCAGTATGGGTGAAATAGTGGGTCAGCCTGGGGTTAATCCCTACAGGGGGTTCTGCGTCCCTGGCCACGGTGAGCAGTAAGGCCAAAAAAAAAAAATTTTTCCCCGCAGATTGGGATTTGGGGTGAGGTTTGCACCCCCTCCCTGTAAAAACCAAATCTAGCCACTAAACATTCTAAGAGGTAGAGGTCGGGGGCGCGGTAATCGCGCCCGCCGACCCGGTTTCTGCCGGAGGCCCGACCATGCAGACACCTCCCATGCCGACGCATGGGAGGGGTTCGGCCTATGACGAGGCGGGGCAAAGCCCTCGGGAATCCGCACTCTAAATCAAGTGGTAGGGCACCCTAGCCCAACTTTTTCCTTATTGGGGTGGCCGGGGCGGTGCAGAATCGGGGCGCCTGCCCGTCGAATCACTCCTGGGATCCCCGCGAGGGTTCTTTCGTGGTGTGCTCGTGGACACGTTCTGGCCTCTTCAGAACGACATCGACTACCTCTCCTATCGAGCGAGCTCAGTAGGCTGAGGGTGGATTAGTGGCACTCTCTGAGAACGAGGAGGCCTGGCAGTGGCGAGACCTAGCAGTGGGGGTTACACCCTACTGGTCGGCATGAGCAATGGTCACCAGTGTACGGGGAGTAGCTATAGTCATCTCCAGCAAACTGCGCCGTCAGTTGTTGAGGTACTCCGGTTGATGAGCGTATAATCGGGTGAGGATGAAACACGACTCTGGGTTTTCATGTTCTCTTGTTGCAGTGTACGCTCTACCGAGTGGCGTAAAACTGAAGTGAGAAGGAGATGGTTTCTACGCCAAACTCGACTCTGTTTTAGACCAGTGGTCCTCCTCGGACACACTCATTGTCTTGGACGACTTCAATGCCTACTACTGGCACTGTAAGAGAATGGCTACGAGTTTATGTGTTGGTCCCCATGGCTCCGGTACCGAGAAACACCAACAGTTCTCTGCTTCTGAACGTTGCAAGATCCATAAGGTTGAGAATTGCCTGTTCTTGGTATCAGGGCCCAGAGCTGCCCGCTGGGACATGGTATAATAATGCCGGAAGGGTAGCTAAGGAGATCGTGACCACATCCTCGTTAGTACTCGTTGGAGGATCTCCAGAACTGCAGGGTTTCGGAGTGCTTGATTTCTTTGGAACAGATCACAGACTTGTTGTTGCTACACTTAAGCTTCATGTCAATTCCAGAAGAATCGCAAGAGGTAACATACTGTGTATCATCTTGAGAAACTGAAGACTTGACATGTGCTCCATGAGTATGCGGTGCAGTCTCAAATCCAGATTGATGTCTCGGTGCTCTCGGAGACCCTGTAGAACTGTGGGAATACCTTCAAAGTGAAACTCTACAGGCTGCAAGGAGTGTATTGGGGAGCGCCCAAGGTTCAAGGCGTGGTTTTGTCCTCGACGGAGACGCTGGAGAAAATCGAGAGAGTCGCGCTGCCAGGCTGGCTGGGAACCGGGACCAGCACAGGGCTCTGGTCACGCCGGACTAAACCCTCCTGAGGAGAGACAAGGAGAGGTATGTCAGAGTCTCGCTGAGGATGTCGAGGGTCATTTTTTGAACGCTAATGACCTCCGACCAATCCCCTACGAGCCCTGAAGAAGCTCCGTTCCAAGTCCCTTTTCGGCCGAGTGCTATTCGAACAGCAGATGGAAGCGCCTCGTGTCGGACATGGATGAGCAGATGGCGCGTTGGCTGAGTACTTTGGCAGTTGTTTCACGGTGGACCCTCCAACGGAGCAGCTTTCACACCCACACGTGGTTTTACAGGCAGTGATGGCCGATCCGCCATGACGAAACCGCACCCTCCCTCTGTTGACGAAGTCAGAGAGGTTGTAGCAAAGTTGAGGGTGGAAAGGCAGCTTGGTGTTTGCAATATCAGTGCGAAGCTCCTCAAGCGGGGTGGAGCCATGATCCGCGGGTTGCATGCTGTCCTGACTGCCGTGGTGGCAATCTGTACCATTCTCCGATTGGAAAAGGGGGGCTGGTCGTCCTCTATCTGGAAAGGGAAAGGGGACCTCAGGACTGCACATTTACAGCGGTATACGCTTGCTCAGCGTACCAGGCAAGTGCTTGCCCATCTATTGCTGGACACGGATTTCGCAGTCATCTGGGTGAAAGCATCAGAGACCCTCAGCAGTCCTGGGTTAACAGCCTGGTAAGTCAACAACGGACCGTATCCTAGCGCTTCGTGTCCCTGGTGGAACGCCGACGTGAGTGTCGACAGGGGATGCTTGCAGCCTATATTGATCTCTAGAAGCGTTTGACTCAGTGCATTCGTGAGTCACTCTGGGATCTTCTGCAACTCCGAAGGGATTCCTGCCAGGACCTTATTGGTTTGATAACTGGTCTGTACTTCTGTGCTGCTCGATGGCTGTGAAGTGTAGGGCAGGTGTATCCAGCTTCCATGAGGCAAGGGTGCGTCCTTGCCCCATCACTTTTCAAAACCTTGTATGGACTGGGTATTGGGCAACGTTTGTAATCAAGTAGATTGGTGGAGCATCGTCGGCCCACCAGATCACTGATCTTGTTTTGGGGCCGATGATATAGTAATCTTTGCTGAGTCGCTGAGGTCCTGGTGAGGGCTCTCGAGGCGCCTGCCGAGGAGGCAAAGCCTTTGGGACTTGAGGTCTCCTGCTCAAGACCAAGGTCAGGTGTTGTGGAGACTCACTAGTGAAGCAGTACAGTCTGTTCATTGCGTGTGGCGATGACATTGAAGATCTTGAAAGTTTTATATACCTTGTTAGCGCAGTCCATAATGACTGCGGGTCCAGGGCGTCAAGAAGTCTTCCGGCGATTGGCATAGCCCACGAGTGTTAGGACTCACTCAGCGGGAGTATTTTGGCGTTGTGGTACTTGTGCGAAGGACAAAGATCTGGATCTTCAAGTCGCTTGTTTATCCCATCTTACTCTATGGTTGGAGACATGACACTAATAGTGACTTTTAGAGACGAATCAATGCCTTTGATAATTAAGTGTCTCCACTTCGCAGAATCATGGGTATCGCTGGGATTATTACGTGTCAAATCAGTGACTGCAACCGTGAGACTGATGGGCCTATTACCTGCCATAGTCCGTCAGCGCCAACTTCGCTATATGGGGCATGTGGCACGCTACCCTGAAAACCGATCCTTCTCATCGGGTGTGTATCTGTAATAGAACAATCCGGGCGTGGAGAGGCAAGAGGGCGCCCACAAGGCTCGTGCTGGGGCAAGTTGATGTTTTCTTCTTGTCGAAAGCTGCTTGGGTAATGGGAAAGGAGCCTGCATGTGAACTCGTCAACGTGGTGACCCCCGGGGTGGCGTCCGTGGGTGGGCGAGGTGACGCGGCCCCCGGCGTAATCCCCAATGCTTGATTGATGTCACAAAGACGCAAACTCGACGGATCCCCGCCAAACTCCGCCTGCTCATCTCCACAGCTGGTCATGGAAAGAGCACTCCACGGCGTAATGGCCTTGGCATCCGATCTGCCCATGTGGGGGTAGCACAGACACGAAGGATTTAGGGACTCCTCCTCCGAGGTAGGCACGCTGAGCAGGATGTTTCTTCTTTGTAGTTCTTCGCGTGGAGATTCCCACAGTCAAGCGGACGTTTCAAGTGCCGACGTCTCAGGCGGTGGGGAGCTTCTTCCTCGATCACAGAGCGGTCCGGTGTCAGGGGCTGTGGTCGATTTAGGCGCAATATTCATTATGTGCTCGTGGCCAGTGTGGTGTGTGTGTGTGGTGTTGTGTGTGGCGTGTGTGTGTGTGTGTGTGTGTGTGTGTGTGTGTGTGTGTGGTGTGTGTTGTGTGTGTGTTGCGCGTGGAAGGCGCTATATATTCCTGTGCTCTTGACCATATATGGTAGGTTGTGTGTTTGTGTGTGTGGTGTGCGTGAAGGCCGCATGTGCTCTTGATCAGATGTGTGTTTGCGCGCGTGGAAGAACGCTCTCATTCTACCTGTTCTTCTATGAGGTCTTCTATCTGTCTAGCTGTAACATGTCATTTGTAGGTTCATTTGAGCTCTTTGTAAGTAGTTGCGATGCAAAAGTCATCACTTGCCTGCGACTGAGGCCATTTGTCCCTGTCTATGCCTTCTTCGTTAATAAACACAACTATATATTCACAAGCACAGTGAAGACCTACCATATCACTTGAAGAGGATTACTACTGGCCATCATGCGGTAGTAGGGGTAATGCAAGTTAATGTTTATTGTGGAACCACTGCTTTACTAGTTGTGTTGCTGGTTCTGTATTTGACGAGTCGTTGAACGTCCACAACATGGCGCCGGTCCATTTTAGGACCAAAAATTTCCCTGGCACTTTAAATTGCTGTATCATCAAAATTTGTTCACATCGAAACATCAGCATCACTGTCTTACTATCCCTATACAGGGTGTACACGGTTTCTGCAATATTGATACAGTTGAAAGACATGTTTATTCTACGCACAAAAATTATATACCCATATGTGCTTTTTGGAAGCTTCCTTTAGACGTGAAG
Source organism: Chionoecetes opilio (assembly GCA_016584305.1). Classification (NCBI taxonomy): domain Eukaryota; kingdom Metazoa; phylum Arthropoda; class Malacostraca; order Decapoda; family Majidae; genus Chionoecetes; species Chionoecetes opilio. Next base: position 14,826 of record JACEEZ010006245.1, on the reverse strand, counting down.
ATGAAGTGAAAAAAATTACTGCGGCCAGTCTTTCACAATGGCAGGCGACGTAATGAGTATGCAGTATGTACTCGTGGTTGACACTTGGTAAAATTTTGAATTGATTTATCATAATGTTTTAACTATAATAAACCATTACTTATCTTATAAAACCATTGGTATTTGGACATGTTATTTACCAAATAAGCCGTACATGCGAAAGCATGCTGTTATAACCCATCTGTAAAAGATACTTGTCAACGTGTCGGTGTGGGTAGGAGGTGAAGACTAGAGGCGAATTTGGTGAAGAAGCGTAAGAAGCCGGCTTTCCTGCAGCTTGCGTTTTCTGTTACGCGAGCACTTTTAAGAAGCCGGCTTCTTACGGATTGGCCCATCCTGGGCAAGCCCGTAGAAAGCCCGGAAGACGCGAGCCCTGGGCCCCGCTATCACGGCGGCTTCTCTCCGCTTCATACGTACGATACGTGACGGTCAGAGAAAACAACACGTGGCGGTGTTGCCGAAATCTTTTCAGTTCAAAAATCCTGTAACCCCTCCATTTCATCTATCGTATTTCACAATTTTTCAGCGTATGCTGCCCCGATACACGTTACAGGCAACCTGAGTCACAGCTTCCATGAGAAACACTTCAATTAATAAATAGTTGATTAAATATACTGATAAAAACCATGACTCCTGACTGTTTTGAGTGGTAATTTAAGCTTTTGAGTACTAGTTTACTTGAAAGTGTCTCATGGGAAGCTAGTGACTCGATGTTTGCCTGTAACCTGTACAAGGGCAGCAGTTAACTCTGTACAACCAGTGACAATAAGAAGCGATGAATGGAGTTTACAGGATTTCGCGCCTTGACCATATTCGCAAACAGCGGGACAGGCGGAACTAGTAATAGAGTGAATATCGTCCGTAGAGAAATAATTAATTAAAGATACAGACAAAGTAAACACACGATGTACATTCAAAAGCATGGACTTAACCTTAAGACCACGTATGGAATATACAAAGGTACCGTAGATAACACTATATAGTCTGCCAGTCACTGCCACTGCACTGAAATGTCGCAGGCACATATCTTAAGAATTTTAGCATCCTACAGACTTTTATGTGCCAATGAAGACATGTAGTGTGATTACATAATATAAACTACTGGTGGATCCGTCTTCAGTGGCACATACAAATCAGTAGTGATGCTAAAATTCGTATATATTGTGCCTGGCGACATTAGTGAGTGGCAAGTGACCTGGCGACTATAGTGTTACTACGGTAAAACAGCTGATAGGTATATAGTGTGGAAATGACTATCTTGCGTTTTAATTCAGTATGTTTTATGAGAGAAGATGTGGTTGGATTTACAGAGTTGAAGATGACAATTCGTCATCGTGGTGCACATTCCCTTTTTTTGGCTTAAATCAATCAATCATCGTCATTGTGTGGTTTGTTTTGTTACAGCTATCAGCAGCGATCGCCGAGCGGGCAGCCCCGACAAGAAGCTGGAACTGTCCAGCCGTTCTGGCGAGGTACGCAACGAGAGAGAAGTCGGTAAGAGCCGCTTCTTACGGCTTCTTCACCAAAATTCGCGCCATAGATAGAGCTGCTTGCCAGCTGTGTCCACGTGTCAGAGTTACGTTTAACATACTCCCCCCGCCCCGCACACGATCCAAGTAGCCTTTTACAGTATTGTTTATTACAGCCCTGCTGCTCTCATGTACTGCTATTTGGTACATAACATGTCCATTAATACCAATTGTGTTGTTATAAGATAAATGTCATGTTCTATTACTAGTAAACATTATGACTACATCATTGAAAATTTCACCGAGTGGCATCGCGATTACACACTGCACTACTCCATACGTCGCCCGTATTGTGAAATTACGGGGCTCCCGTCATTTTTTGTTCTTCTTCTCCTCACGTCTAAAGAAGCTTCAAAAAGCATATGGGTATATAATATTTGTGCTTAGAATAACATGTTCTTTTCACCTGTATCATTTTGCAGAACTCGTGTTACACACAACCCTGTATAAGGCTTGAAGATTCCAATCTATAAGTTACCTCAAGTAAGTAATGGGTCCCATTGCTATATAATATATACAAAGCTTGATCATATATAGCATGGTCATAAACATGGGCTGGGCCCGTTAATGGAAAACATTTTTGTTTGGCCCCTTGTATCATAAGCTATAAAAAGCTTTGCTTTTGACAAACATACAAATATGTTTTGTCAAAAGCAAAGCTTTTTTTTATAGCTTATATACAAGGGGCCAAACACAATGTTTTCATTTAACGGGCCCAGCCATGTTTATGTACCATGTTATAGATTCAAGCTTTGTATATATTTATATAGCAATGGACCCATTTACTCTACTTGAGTAACTATAGATTGGAAATCTTCACCTTATACGGGTGTAACACGAGTTTCTGCAAAATTGGATACAGGTGAAAGAACATGTTGATTCTAAGCACAAAATATTATATACCCAAGGCTTTTTGAAGCTTCCTTTAGAGTGAGAAGAAAGAAATGCACCGGACCCGTATTTCACAATTACGGGCACGTATGGAGTAGTGCAGTGTGTACTCGCGATTCCACTCGGTGAAATTTCAATGATTTTAGTCATAATGTTTACTAGTAATAGAACATTACATTATCTTATAACAACACAATTGGGTAATTAATGGACATGTTATGTTACCAAATAAGCAGTACATGAGAGCAGCAGGGCCTAGTAAAAACAATACTGTAAAAGGCACTTGGCCGCGTGTTGGGGCGGGGGCGTATGTAACACGTAACTCTGACACGTGACACAGCTGGCAAGGCAGCCTCTATCTATGGCGAATTTTGGTGAAGAAGCCGTAAGTAAGCCGGCTTCTTACCGACTTCTCTCTCGTTTGCGTACCTGCCAGAACCGCTGACAGTTTGCCAGCTTCTTGTCGGGCTCGCCGCTCGGCGATCGCTGCTGATAGATGTAACAAACACAACAATCCGATTGATTGAATTGAGTTAATCCAAAAAAAGGGTGATGGTGCACACTAATGACGAATTGTCTCTTCACTCGTATCCAACACATCTTTCTCTCATAAACATACTGAATTAAACGCATGCTAGTCATTTCCACACTATATACCTATCAGCCTGTTTTAACCGGGGTAGATAACACTATAGTCGCCCAGTCACTTGCCCACTGCACTAATTCGCCAGGCACAATATATTACGAATTTAGGGCATCACTACTGATTTGTATGTGCCACTGAAGACGATCCCAGTAGTTTATATTATGTACATCACACTACTGTCTTCAGTGGCACATAAGTCCTGTAGGATTCAAAATTCGTAATATATTGTGCTGGCGACATTAGTGCAGGGCAATTGACTGGCGACTATATAGTGTTTATCTTACGGTACCTTGTATATTCTTATACGTGGTCTTAAGGTAAGTCCATTCTTTTGAATGTTCAATCGTGGGTGTTTACGTGTGTCCTGTTTTATCTGTAATTACATTATTTCTACGACGATATTCCACGCTATTACTAGTTTCCGCCTGTCCCGCTGTTTTTGCGGAAATAATTGTCAAGGCGCGAATTCCTGTAAACCTCCATTCATCGCTCTTATTTCACTGGTTTTTACAGGTTTAACTGCTGCCCTGATAATGTTTACAACAGGCAACTACGAGTCACTACTTCCCTGAGGAACACTTTCAAGTATAATAGTTTACTCAAAAGCTTAATTATTCCACGTCAAAAAACAGTCAGGAGTATGGTTTTTATCATGATATTTAATCAACTATTATTATTGAAGTGTTTCTCATGGGAGCTAGTGGACTCATGTTGCCTGTAACGTGTATCGGGGCAGCAGTTAGCTGTAAATAGTGAAATACGATAGAATGAATGGAGGGGTCCTACAGGATTTTTGAACTGAAAAGATTTCGCGCAACACGCCACGTGTTGTTTTTCTCTGAACGTCACGTATCGTACTATGAAGCGGAGAGAATCCGTGATAAGCCGGGCCCAGGGCTCGCTTCTTCCGGCTTCTTACGGCTTGCCCAGCTGGGCCCAATCCCGTAAAAGCCTGCTTCTTAAAATTGCCTCGCGATTAACAGAAAACGCAAGCTGCATGGAAGACGGCTCTTACGCTTCTTCACAAATTCGCCTCTAGTCGTTCACCTCCTCCCCACCCCGACACGTTGCAAGTAGCCTTTTACAGTATTGTTTATAACAGCCCTGCTGTTCTCCTTTTACTGCTTATTTGGTCAATACATGTCCATTAATACCAATTGTGTTTTTATAAGATAATGTAATGTTTTTTTGTTTTTTTTATTAACTCGTAAACATTATGATTAAATATTCAAAATTTTACCATTTTCAACACGAGTACTCTGCACTACTCCATACCGTCGCCTGCCATTGTGAAATTACTGGCTGCAGTAATTTTTTTCACTTCATCTCACGTCTAAAGAAGCTTCAAAAAGCATATGGGTATATAATAGTTTGTGCTTAGAATAACAGTTTCTTTCACCTGTCTCAATATTTTGCAAGAACCTGTGGTACACCCTGGTCTGTTTAGTAAGACAGTGATGCTGATGTTTCGATGTGAACATATTTTTTGATGATAAGCCAATTTAAGTGCAGAAAATTTTGCGTCCGTAAATGACCGGCGCCCATGTTGTGACGTCCCAACGACTCGTCCAGAAATACAGACCAGCACACACTGTCCAAGAAGTGGTTTCCACAATAACATTAACCTTGCATTACCCCTCCTACCCCTGATGGCCCAGTAATCCTCCTTCAAGTGATATGGTAGGTTTTCACTGTGCTTGTGAATATATACGTTGTGTTTTAACGAAGACGTGCATAGACAGGGACAAATGGCCCATGTCGTCAGGCATTGTGACTTTTGGCATCGGACACTACTTACAACGAGCTCAATGAACTACCAATGCATTTACAGCTAGACAGATAGAAGAACTCATAGAAGAACAGGTAGAATGAGAGCGTCTCCACGCGCGCACACACACATCTGATCAAGAGCACACTGCGCCCTTCCACGCACACCCACACACACACACACACACACAATATTATGGTCAAAGCACAGTGTATATAGCGCCTTCCACGCGTCACACACCACACACACCACACACACACACCACACACACACACACACACACCACACACCGCACACACACACACACACACACACACACACACACTGGCCAAGAGCACATAATGATATATTGCGCCTAATGAAAGGAAAGGCACACTTTGAATGCTTCCCTACCCACAGCATTGTCACAACAACACAACGCCGCGTGTGTTTGTGTGTCTATGTGTGTGTGCGTGTATTCAATATAGTTGTACTATTTACAAGGGCCTGAGCTACACTCGTATGGCCCTTCTTCATATCAACATTTCACCATTCATCCTCAGTATTAATTTACTGTTGCAGAAGCCACTACCCCTGAAAGGCGGGTCACAAACCCCCGCTAACACCCGGTAACCATTCACTGCTGGTGGACAGGGGCTCGGGTTTTAAGAAGAAGCCCCATGTCGCTTCGGCCTCCGCCCGGGAATCGAACCCGGGACTTCTCGGTTGTGAACCGAAGCGTGCTACCACTACCGACGGAAGTACCCTAGTGTGTGTGTGTGGTGGCGTTTGTTACCTTTATCACATACACATACAAACACCAAATCGTCCAATCCGTAGTTACCAGTCAAAAACTGGCAATAGTCACCCCAGCATTCAATATTCACCACTCATCAGTCACCAGCAATACCATAGTTAACCCAGCAGTCAACAGTCACCTAATTAACTATCCGGTGGACTTTGACAACAATATATCTGAACCTTGTTTAGTCTGAATGTGGGGACAACACAGGCAGGCTGGCACGCAGTGATGTAGCCCCCCCCCACCCCCCCACCCTACACACACACACCTGAGTAACATGCATGTTCCCCATCATAGGGAAATCTCGCCTAGGTACTAATAGACATCCACCCTGTTTACTGTTTTCTTGTCTTTGACACAGATATGAATACTCTCTATTTTAAATTGTGGTGTTTTTAGCAGTTTGGCACAAAACAACATAATGTTACCAGGCAGCTGCTCATGTGTTTTTTTTCTCGTGTGTTCGGGGCGTCAGAGTGTGCCATAAGGTCATGGGGGTCGAGAATGAGTCCCCGGGGAGGCGATTGGCTGCCCGCCGTGGGCATAGCCCTTCCCGCGCGTGTGATATGACGCAACCTGCCCGAAAGGTTAGACTTTCCATACTTTTTCTTACTATGTTTTCACCCTTAAGTGTTTTGTGGGTCTAGTTGTGCGAGAAATAAAATTATCCGAACTTTCTAAGGGATAAGAGAACATTGTATATATATTTTAATATATATTATATATATATATAATATCTATATATATATATAGCCATTGACACGGGAGGAGAGGAGAGTGTCCTGCCAGACAGTCCAAGAGTTGTACATAAGCGAATATATACAAAGCTTCGTGCCAGCCTTCTTGCCACGCTACTTCGTGTCTAGTGACGGCGACGTGAAGGCTAAAAATAGTGTCAACACAGGAACCGCGAACGTAACACTTGGTGGTCGTGTTGGGATTCAAGCCTACTCGCCATGGAACATGGGCGAGTAGGCGTAGCAGGAATAGACGACAATGCTGGCGGGAGTTACTAGAAGCCATGAGAGTGCAGAGAGAATAACAAAAGGAACTCCGCAAGAATTGAAAGAACAACTTCAAAACCAAAAGAAGAACTAAAGAACTATGGATGAAGCTACAGGAACGACAAGGACGCCAACAGCAGCTAGAAAAAAGGATCGCAGGACTACAGAACAGCTGAAGTGCGTTTCATCAGAGACGGATTCCTGGCGACAGGGATGGCAGATGTGACCACGAAACTGGAAGAGCGGCAAACAAGAATGGAAGGAAGAACAGACGGGGTAAAGGAAGAAAAAAACAGACACGGATAGAGGAAGAACAGACGAGGATCGGGAGAGCACACGAGGCTGGGACAACAGCAGGAGATGTTGCAGCCTGCAGTACGCTGCGAGGTAATGGGATGCCTGAAAAGGTAAGAAATGCCGAAGTAGAAGTGAGTGCATAAATGCAGAATGAGGCATTGAAAAATGATTTGGCAGCGGAAAGCCTCCATTGCACTTAGGACGCCATTTTTATGTGCCAATAGTGCTCTCAGCTGGTCGAGGTAGCTTATGCGCGAGTGCTCCTGGGTTCCGCCTGTGACAAGTGCACCTGGTATGTGGGTCAGCTAGGGATGCCTCTTAGGAATGACTCAAGAGTTTGCTGTAAGGTTTCCTGGGAAGCTTACCGGTGCCCATTTGAGCTCTTAGCAGGCAAAGCCGTGGATGACCAGCAGAGTGCAGTCCACCTGGCCACCAGTTTGGAGGCTCGCCTTTGAAATCCTCACCCAGCTCGACAGTGTGAAGAGGCACAGCTACCTGAAGTTGGCGGAGGCCCTGGAGAGGAGGTATGGACGAACCCAGGACGAGGTCTTCCGAGGCAGGTTTTAGGACCCGCACAAGAGGAAGAGGGGAGTCTCTACAGGAGCTGGCCCAGGACCTGGAGAGTGTAAGTGCACAGGCTTACCCCCGGGAGCCACTGCTGACCTTCTGACGGTGCTGCTACGCGACCAGTTCATCGACCACTGGATACCAAGCTGAAGAATTCAGTCAAGCAAAGACAAGCCACCAACACTGCAGAAGCTCTCTTGCACTCCACTTGGAGTTCCAGTCCTTGGTGGCAGTCCAGCCTGTCCAAGTTTTAGGACCGGGAACTCGAGCTCTGGCTTAGGCACGGAGGGGTTCCGTCGATGAGGCAGACAAACAACTTCAAGGGCACGTTTTGGCACTTGAGAGGTGGGACACAAGAAGGATGCTACAAGAGAACGACAGAACAGGAAGGAAACGTGAAAAGGACACCAGGGCAATCAAGTGCTGACATGTGGAGAGAAAGACCTTGCAAAAGGATGTCAGAAGAGAGAAGCAGAAAAGGAGTGAGAGACCCCTCGTGAGGGAAACTAAGGATGGCTGGTGTTAAGGGGCACAACCAGCCCTGTCCGTACGGGCCCCAAGCCACATTGTTAATGAGGACTACCTTGACCATCTGCCACGGAAGGACTGATTGACGGAGTGTCTGCCCAGTGTCGAAAACACGGGGTCCGAGCGGACCTTGGTGCGCCTGACCGTGTTTCGGTCATCGACAGCTCCCCCAGGGAAAAAAAAAAAAATTTTTTAAACGTCTCAACGACATTGTGTGGAGTTATCGGTCACTGTGCAGAACTCAGGCGGCCCAGTGGATGTCAAGCTTCAGCTTGGAGGGAAGGGAGGAATCCCTTGCTGTGTCACTGTGGCTGACATGGAGGGTGGGGGGGGGAATGGGGGGGGGGGGGATGCTTGTATCCTGGGTTTTTGACTACCTGTTTCACGCAGGTGTGAACTGGACTTCCACGCGATGCGTGACGGTGCGAAGGAAGGCGTGTGCGATGAGGGCCGTGGAACCAGTAGACCTTCCAGTCGGGTCAAGCGCACCACCGTCATCCCTCCTAAGTCGGAGATGCCTGTTGCCCTGTGAGATTAAGGGTACTTGTCGCACCAGCTTGGACTAGTGGGAACCTGGGAGTCGACGTTTCAGTGGGAGGACTGGGTGATGGTGGGCAGGACTTTGGTGGCCTTCAACAGAAAAGTGGCTGTCCGTCGTGGGGGCGAACTTACTCCATCAAGCCAAGGAAGGTGAGAAGAGGACTGTGGTGGCCTTTGCCAGGAGGTCGACAAAAAGCACAAGGATGACCTGCGGAGTAGCCTGACAAAGCCCCATGAACGTTTGACTGACCACCTGCACAACCCTGTTTTGACCGAGTTCTCAGTACTGGAGGAACCCAAGTAAAACAGCTGAAGGAACTCCTGGTGAAGTATGCGGATGTCTTCTCCACAGGGACGGGGACTTGGGGTGTACGGAACCTGGTGGAGCATCACATCGACACAGGCAGTCACCGTCCAGTGGAACAGGCCCCTCGGAGATAGCACCATCTTCGTCACAGGAATGGAGAAGGTAATGGATGGCCTGCGTCAGCAAGTGTTTATTTGAGCGCTGTAAATCATCCCCTGGTTTCTCTGCCGTTGTGCTGGTCAGGAAGAAGGACTGCTCCCCTAGTGCTGCGTGGACTACCGGATCTCATGACGTTCGTAAACGAAGATCAGTAAAAGTAAAAAGTAAAAGAAATCAAGGAACTCTTACCCGTTGCCACGGATCGACGACCCCTAGACCTCTGGTGGTGCCAAGTGGTTCTCAACAAACCCCTGGGGGCATGAGTCTGGGTACCACCAGGTCAAGATGGCAGAACAGGACAAAGAGAAAACTGCCTTCTCCTTGGCCAGGGGCTGTGGCAGTTCAAGGTGATGCCCTTTGGCTTTTCTAATGCGTCTGCCACCTACGAGCGCCTGATGGAGAGAGTGCTGGAAGAGCTTCATTGAAGACAGCACTAATCTACAGTTGACGACGTGAGTGTCTTCGGCAGACCTTCGAGCGAGCTGCAGAGGCTGTCCAGAGGTCTTGACCGGTTTCAGGGCGTCCCACACCTCAAGCTCAGCCTTAAGAAGTGCTGCCTGTTCCAAAAGGAGGTTAATTACCTGGGCCACGTCGTGTTGAGGAAGGAGATAAGATAAGATTTTCATCCTATCTAGACACTTTGCAAGTACCAACTACAAGGTTATTGACTATACAAAGCGCCGCCACGTCAGCCCGACAACTAGGCGGACTCGAACGCTGGCCGAATGCACAGGGACGCTGCACATTGCGAACTCACGTCCTCTACCACCTGCCACACTGATTGGACTGGATTGAGGAAGGAGTACGCACTGATCCTAAAAAGGTGGCTGCAGTAAGGAGTGGCCGTACCTACTAACGTGAAGGAGCTCCGAAGTTTCCTCGGTTAAGTTCTACTTCGTCGGTTCGTGAAGGGCTTCGCCAGGTCGCGGCTCACTACATCTCCTAACTAGAAGGGCCGCAAGTTTTTATGGAGCCTGGAAACCCAGGACTCTTTCGACAGCTAGAGGCCCTGATCAGCTCCCAGTGCTCCACCTACCCAGACCAGCCCTGACTTTTATACTGGTTGCGACGCCATGATGAGGGGGTGGGGGGGGGTGCTCTTTCAGGAACATGGTAGTGCGAGCCGGGTGTGGCCTACTTCAGTAAAAAGCTCACGCCCAGCAGAGAAGTACTACTGTGGTGACCCGGAAGACTGCTTGCAGTAGTCAAGATCCTCGACTTCTTCACCCTTACTTGTACGGGTGAAATTTTTACCATCCGCACAGACCACGCGGCTGTCCGAGGTGGCTGAAAATTCCCCTGAAGAACCCAGAGGGCCAGCTCGCACGGTGGCTTGACAAGCTAGAGCAGCACCAGTACACCATCACACCGACCGTGGGAGGGCACCTGACTCATGGTTAATGCAGCCTTCGACCGGCCCCCTGCCTCCAGAGTGTCGACATTGGCACCAAGGGAGAGTGTAAGAAGTGTCGCCGCACTGCAGTGGAGGAACCGTTTGGATGCAGCAGGAGAGGAACTCAGGAAGCGCAACGGGAGCCGGGACCTGCGGCTCCGTGTTGGAGTGGCTGAGTCAGACTTCCGAGAGGCCAGCATGGGAAGCAGTCCTCTGGGGAAGCACCAAAAGATGCCGCTAAGCATTACTGGTCCAGTGGACACTCTGCGGTTGGCGGAGGGGTGCTGCAGGCGATGCCTGGTCGACTGCCTGGATGGCTCCACCACTACTGGATTACAGTGCTCCCTATGAAGATGCGGGCTGCTGCCTTGGAGGTATGCAAACAACATCCCAGCGACACCTAGGGTGAAGAAGACCTAAGTCGCCTGCGCCAGAGGTCTACTGGGTTTCCATGCTGAAGGATGTAGTCGAATGGACCGCTCATGTGAATGTGTGCTGTGCAGAAGGGACCCAAGAACGTCACCGCCCTTTGCACTGTACCAGGCTGGACCCCGATGGAGAGGGTGGCAGGTGACATAACAGGCCCCTTGCCTCTCACCCTGGAAGGAAATAAGTACATCTGCGTGGCGATGGGATTACTTCACCAGTGGCAGGAGCATACGCCTCCCTGATCCAGAAAACCCACTACCATTGCTAGGTGTTGGTGAAGCAGTTCTGCTGCTCGCTTTCGGTGTGCCTAATGAGCTCCACTCCGACCAGGGGAGAAACTTTGAGTCCGACGGTCCTTGCTTAGTGCTGCAAGCTATTGGGCATCAAGAAGACCCGAACTACCCCTCTGCACCCAGTCAAAATGGCATGGTGGAAAGGTTTAAACTAACTCTGGTCAGAATTGGCCAAGCACTGCACGGATGGACAGTCTGAATGAAGACAAGCTGCCTGCGCTGCTTATGGCCTACTACCTGCCGCCATGAGGCCACGGACATCGCCGGTTAAGTTTGGATGTTCGGAGTGAGCTGCGGCTACCTGTGAACCTGCTGACAGGAAGACCTCCTGGGAAGGCCTGCCGAAGGACGCTCTAGCTTTGCTCGATGCCTAGGGTAACGGCTGAAAGATTACACCACCAGGTCCGTGGTGTCCTTAAGGTTCTCATGAAACGCCAGCTATGATGTAGGGCAAGGCAAGTGGATTTTCAGGAAGAGACCAGGTGTGGCTTGACAACCCGCGGAGAAACGGCCAGTCACCGAAACTGCAGAGTCCCTGGGAAGGGCCCTTATTATGTGGTGAACGCCTCTCAGACGTGACCTATCGAATAGAGGAGGAAGACACCAAGGCTTAAGATTGTGCACGTCCCAATCGTCTGTGGAGGTACCACGGGAAGGGAAGCTACACCTGGAGTACCACGACTGCCAGAAGTCCGGCGGGGATGTCATGGAACGGTCTGGAGCAGTACAAGCCAAGCGGAGGACTCGACCGAGACGGATCTTACCAGGACATCATCACGGGCGCCGAGAAAGTCGACCTCCCGTATTCAGATGACCTAGGGGCACTGAATGGACGGTGCACGAGCTTCATTCGGAGGCTGATGTTCAGAGACCAGAAGACCCGATGACCTGCAAGGCACTCAGGCGACAGAGAATGCACAGACGTCCTACAAGTTCCAGGATTATTATGTTTTTGAATTAATTTGTTTTATGTATTATGTAGTGTATTGTGTCGAGACGACACATTTTTAGGGGGGGGTAGTGTTAAACGGCAGGCTGCTCTGTGTATTTTCTCGTGTGTTCCGGGGCCAGTCCAGAGGTGCAGAAACGTCATGGGGGGCAGTGATGAGTCACCCGGGGAGGCGATTGGATGTCCCGGACGGTGCGCTTTCTTTCCCGCACGTGTGATATGACGCAACCTGCCCGAATGTTAGACTTCCATACTTTTTCTACCTGTTTCACCCTTTAGTGTTTGTGTGTCTAGATTGTGCGAGAATAAAATGGTCAATAGCTTTTCTAGGAATAAGAGAACATTGTATATATATATAGCTATATATATATATAGTATATATATATATATATATATTATATAATATATATATATATTATATATATCGCCATTGACACGGAGGAGAACATATCCTGCCAGACAGTCAAGAGTTGTACACAAGCAGAAATTATATACCAAGAAGCTTCGTGCCAGCCTTTCTTTCCACGTTACTTCGTGTCTAGTGCGGCGACGTTGAAAGCTCACAAATAGTATCAACCACAGACCCGCAAACGTACATAATATCTTCTCTTTGTCAGGTACATGTTTGAAAGGATAGTTACTGACGGTCTATTGATGCTATAAATAACCGGTCAGCTAGGCGACGACTAGGTGGAACGTGGACAAGGAGGGAGCGGAAGGACGGTCACGGATAAACTACGTCACAACCATCACAGCGCGTTCCGCGGCCACGCATATTTTAGGCCCAAAAAACTTGCATAAATCTCATTCATGGTGCATTTTGAGTCAATTAATACGAGTACATGACTTGTAGCTTATATTGCAAAGCTCAGAATACTCCCGTTTTAGGCGTGAGTAAACTGGTCCATTGAATGAATTTATTGAATTGAGAGAGAGAGAGAGAGAGAGATAGAGAGAGAGTGAGAGAGAGAGAGAGAGAGAGAGAGAGAGAAGAGCGAGACAGCGCCAAGCCTGTTATGTTTACGTCACAATACAGACCCTCTAGCCGCCTAGCGCAACACTTCCTCCTCTTCCTCCTTCTCGCCTAAAAAAAAAACGATCCTCACGTCACAAAGGCAGGTTGGGGGCGTAGGCGGTAGGAGGGAGGGGAAATAGTCTTGGTGGTGGTGTGGTGCATAAGACAAGGTGACCGGGGCCGTTTATTATCGGCTGTAATTTGGGGTGTGAAGATATACGTAGTACGTACAGAACAGAAATACACAGTCACATTTATATGCATATGATAATTAGATTTTAGATATTGTCTATTCACTTGCGAGATATTGACAAATAAGAAAAGAAAATTAGGAAAAATAAGAAAAAAAAAAGAAGAAAAAGAAGTAAAAATAATAAAAAACAACAAAACTGTTAAACTCACGTTTAGTTTTGTTCTCATTTCGATAAACTCGTGAACAGTACTGGAAGGGACGTTATTGGAAGAAGGATATGGAAAAAGAGTAAGAAAAGTGGCACAACAAAATAGAGAAATCCAGATGAGGAAAAAAAATAGGAGGAGAACACTTAAAAGTATAAGACAAAACCATCACTACCACCAGCACGATCATCATCACCCCAATTTTATATGGTTGTTGCTCCTCTTCTTTACTTTTCGTCTCTACACACGTCTTTCCGCTAGCTAACACACCTACAGATTCCAGAAAAAGCGAGAAGAGAGAGAGAGAGAGGAGAGAGAGAGGGGAGAGAGAGAGAGAGAGAGAGAGAAGAGAGAGAGAGAGAGGGGAGAGGAGAGAGAGAGAGAGAGAGAAGAGAGAGAGAGAGAGAGAGAATGACAACTGGGTGGGGGGAAGTTTCCCTCTTACTCTTGCTTTTTTTTCTCCATTTCTTCCCTTTAATTTTTTATTTTATCTCTCGATTTCATCATACCTCTCAAAACTTCCTCTTCTTTCACTAAAGGTAACATCACTATGGCGACTTACTATATTCCCTTCTTGCATGTTGACAATTCCACGTTTTACCAAGTGATAGGACGGACATAGGTATAAATATATAATATATCTGACATTTCAGGGTGACAAGACCCTCGTCATTTTTTGGGGTTGTTTATGCGCAAAAGTTTCGCCAAAAGACACTTGGCATCATCAGGCTAAAAATAGTTAAAAAATTAATATACTATAATGCTAAAAAGCGCACATCTACAGGATTTTTTTTTAAACAATAAAGTAATCCTATATTATTAAAAATACTAAATGATAAAAAAATACAATTTGTACTTAACGGGGCCTTGGTGTGTATGCTGTCTGATTGGCAGAGGACTGAATGAACAATAGTTGCGGGTAACATTTCGGCTCGTTTGTGGCGATCGAAACGAGAGTCGGACAATCGAAACAGTGTGATAACATTTTGAGTATATGTAGTTGGTGTGAAGTGACTTGGTTATTAAAATCAGGGGACAAATGCTTGATGTGTATGGATTATAATAATTTAGTGTCACTAGGGTAGTGTGCCTTGGATAGGATACTAAAGTCATTCATAGAAAAAGGGTGATCTAATCATGTGAGTGTGAGCGGATTGCAGATTCGAAAGTGAAGAAATGGGTCACAGTACGGCAGAACACCTTTATCTCGAAAGCCAAGGGTAATCCTTGTTGTCTCGCGACGTATCTAGTTACAGCTAGAACAATTCAATTTACGAATTCAAATGGGTCGC
>JACEEZ010006244.1:43607-46165 GCA_016584305.1 Chionoecetes opilio | reverse complement strand
AAATAGTTTTTAAGAATAATAAAATAATAAAGGAGATAATAGATAGATAGATAGAAAGATGATAAGATAGATGATAATGATAGATAGATAAAATAGGTAAAAATGAAGGATAGATAGATAGGTAGATAGATAGATAGATAGAAGATAGATAGTAGAAGATAGGTAAAGGATAGATAGATAGATAGATAGATAGAAGATAGATAATGGATAGATAATAGATAGATAGATAGATGAAGATAGATAAATAGATAGATAAATAGATAGATAGATAATAGATATATAGATAGATAGATAGATGGGATAGGAAAGGATAGATAGAAAAATTTGGATAGATAGATAGAATAGATAGATAAGTAGATAGATAAATAGATAGATAGTAGATAGATATAGGATAATAGATAAAAGATAGTAGATAGATAAATGATAGATAGATAGATAGATAGATAGATAAATAGATAGATAGATAGATAGATAAAGGAGAGATAGATAGATAGATAGATAGATAGATAGATAGATAAATAGATCGATAGATAGTTTAAGATAGATAGATAAATAGATAGATAGATAGATAGAAGATAGATAGATAGATAGATAGATAGATGATAGATAGATAGATAGATAATAGATAAGATAGATAAATGGATAGATAGATAAAATAGATAGAATAAATAAATAGATAGATAGATAGATAGATAGATAGATAGATAGATAGATAGATAGATAGATAGATAGATAATAGATGGGATAGATAGAGATAGAAGATAGATAGATAGATAGATGGATGGATAGATAGATAGATAGATAGAGATGGATAGATAGATAGATAGATAGATAGATAGATAGACAGACTTAAAATTAGGAATACACATGCACACACTCACACACACACACACACACACACACACACACACACACACACACACACACCTGCTAAAAACAGTACTGACTGAAGCCAAGTGACCATGATGACCTTGGCCTTGACCTTCCGTGACCTTGAGTAGTAGTAGAAGTAGTAGTAGTAGTAGTAGTAGTAGTAGTAGTAGTAGTAGTAGTGGTTGTGATTGCAAGTATCTTTTCGTGGTTTTTTTTTTTTACTTTATTCTTGTAATTTGACCCTTTTGACCTTTTCTGGCGGTTTTCTTTCCTATTTTTATAATTTTGACCTGTGACCTTTTAGCAGCTTTGAGGTCAATACACTACAAATAATGTCTTTAAAAATCTATTGACCTATTTTTTTCTTAATAATAAATCGGTTCTTTCATTTTTTAGAATTTTTTTATCAGGTAACAAATGTCTTTTTTTTTTTTTTTGAGTAATTTAATTTTATATCAAGTTTATTTCCCTTATTTTATTTTATTGCGTCATTTTATATTATCAACATTTTATTTCCTTTCTTGGTAACTAGGTATAATTTTCTTAACAAAATAGTAACTTCACATCGAACCATTTTTTTCGAATTATTTTCTCTCTCAAAATTTCATACACCATTTTTTTATTTTTTTTTATTTCATCTTTTTTTTTCAATCACAAGAAAATAGGAAAAAAATCATAAGTTTTCATTTCAGTTTTCATTTTCTCTATCCCTTTTTCTCTCTCTCCCCTCTCTCTCTCTCTCCTCCTTCTCTCTCTCTCTCTCTCTCTCTCTCTCTCTTCTCCTTTTCTCTCTCTCTTTTCCCTTGTGTTTCTCTCTTGTCTGTGTGTGTTCGGGTTTCTATTGGTGTTGGTGTGTGTGTGAGTGTGTTTCTGTGTTCATCTCTCTCCTCTCTCTCTCTACTCTCTCTCTCTCTCTATCTCTCCTCTCTCTCTCTCTCTCCTCTCTCTCTATCTCTCTTGTGTCTGGGCTGTCTTTTCTCTTCTCTCTCTCTGTTCTGTGGTGTGTCTTTTCTCTCTCTCCTCTTTTCTTGGGTTTTGTGTGTGTTCTGTCTCTCTCTCTCTCTGTGTTTTTGTCTTCTCTCTCTCTCTCTGTCTTGTCTGTCTTTCTCTCTCTCTCTCTCTCTCTCTGTGTCTGTTTTTGTTTTCTGTCTCTCTTTTCTGTTGTCTTGTGTCTCTCTCTCTCTCTCTCTCTCTCTCTCTCTCCCCTCTCTCTCTCCTCTCTCTCTCTCTCTCTCTCTCTCCCCTCTCACTGTTATTTGATTCTTTATATATATCTAACTTATCAATGCTCAGGTTTACAATATATATTTTTCTAATAAGACCAACTAACCTAAAAAAAAAAAATTATCACTTCACATAATCACAACCCAAAAAAAAAAATCACACAATATTCACTTTTTTCCACGTAATACTTTTTTCATAACTTTCTGGACCTTATTTAATAGCCCATCATTCACCCCCGTCACAGGTAAGGCAGGTTAATGGTCCTCACGGGTTACTCATGATGAATAGCGTGAGTACTGATGAGTTAGGAGACGGGTGGGATTAATGGTCAAAGTTTTGTGTCAAGGAATGTCAGGAGGGAAAAGTGGAACGTCCTCTCCCCTTGCCTGTTCCTGATACACTGAGGTCTTCTCTTTGGTAAGGTTTGGTTAGGGTTGATGGAGCTCTCTCTCTCTCTCTCT
>JACEEZ010006244.1:33607-41107 GCA_016584305.1 Chionoecetes opilio | reverse complement strand
GCTGATAAGCCAAATACAGCAATACTAAAACTAATGCATAAACAATAACCCTTATGGACATAGTTCATGCATCATTAAAACCATAACAACATTTATATATATATATATATATATATATACTAGCCGCAAAGCCTCCCTCCGGGCAGACTTTTTGGCTAGCTACTGCGGAGGGCTATTGGTCGGCCCACCAAACACACTCTCCAGATAGCCCCTTCTAACTTTCCTGAAATCATGGATGTAGAAATGTATGTATTAACTATTAACGCCTTACCCATCACCCCCCACCCATTCACTCACCCTTTACCCCTCACCACACACCCATTCACTCGCCCATTACCCATCACCACACACCCATTCACTCACCCTTTACCCATCACCACACACCCATTCACTCGCCCATTACCCATCACCCCCCACCCATTCACTCACCCATTACCCATCACCACACACCCATTCACTCACCCATTACCCATCACCACACACCCATTCACTCACCCATTACCCATCACCACACACCCATTCACTCACCCATTACCCATCACCACACACCTATTCACTCACCCATTACCCATCACCCCCCACCTATTCCCTCACCCATCACCCATCACCCATTCACTCACCCATCACCCCACACCCATTACCCATCACCCCATCCATTCACTCACCCATTACCCATCACCCCATCCATTCACTCACCCATTACCCATCAACCTACATCAAGGTTTCCTCAATTCTCGCAACCCACATTTTTTTTCACAATTCTCGCTAATAGGCTATTAAAAAAAAAAAAAAAAAAAAATAATCGGATCATCTCATAAGTAGGTCGAGTTAAAGTTCTGCAGTACACTTCATAATATCTCCCTTTACACACTCAAAAGAACATCATAATTACCCACACTTCAAAGAAAGACATACTAACAAAGAAAGTTATTTATTATATATATAAATCATACATAAAGTGCGATAAACAGAAGAAAAATAGAAAAAAATAATAAAAATAAATTCCGCAGAACTGGTTTCGTTGCCGCTTTGCAGGTAAACAAGGCCGAGGAGGAGGAAAAGTTGATGCGGAGAAACGGCTACAAAAGTGTGTTTCGGCCTGTAGCCAAGCCCGCCGGGGACTGAAATAACGCAGACACTAACTAAAACGTAAGATATATAACGTACTTTACATTAACCGTCTAATTAATACTGGTACTTAGCGTCAACACGATGAATGGCTAGAATGATGCCAGTGTTTTGGAGTTTTAGTTTGGCAGCAGCTTTGCGTCAGCTGGTGGTGAGTTTAGGGAAGCTCGGTGATGATTGTGTGATAGTAATGGACTGCTGGTTCACTGTGGAGTAGTGTGAAGAACTTTTACAATTCCCTCGCAGCCTTTGCCCCTTGTGCAGTGTGTAGTGGGGCGGGGTGATGGTGGGCGTCATTGTGGTGGTGTGGTGGTGATAGGTAAGTGTTACAGTGTTATGTGGTGGTGATAGATAAGTGTTATAGTGTTATGTGGTGTTATGATAGACGAGAACTTCGCGGGGGGTACCGCCCCCCCACAGTGGGGGCACCGCATTCTCATGGGGGGGCACGTGCCCCCCGTAGCTACGCCCCTGGTCATATCAATATCAGGGCAGCAGGCAGCCTTGGGCCCCTGCCAGCCTCGCCGTGACGTCACAACCAGCGCCGTGACGTCACGACTTAGGCTCCGCCCACGTAAATATATTTCAAAAAAAACTTTTTTGTTCCTGGTTCAATCTTGGATCTGATTACAGTGATAGAATCGGCATTTCATATCATGAATTTTGATATATCTACCATGATTTATAATGCGCTAATAAGAAACTCGATAAAAATTAGAAGAAATATGGCGCTGGTGGCGCCCCCTATATAGTCTGTTTATTTTGATAATTCTCCCGCCAATTCCAGGTTTATGAGGCTTTTCTTGTTTGTCTGATTTGTATCTAACATTTCCATATAGATAATGTACTTAGTGAGGCGTGTTATGAGGCTATTGACAGGAAGGCTCGCAGTCGTGTTGTGTCAAGGCAACAATATTTCTCCGCAAAAAAAAAAAAAAAATGTATTCCTGGGCTTGAGGCAACAATTGTGTTAGATAATTAAACCAATATGTCTGTAGTGTTTTAAAAATATATTACCATGCTTGTTTCACGGTCCTGAGTTCGAGTCTGGCTTCATCCTAACATATTTAGTTTTAGTCAATTTTCGTCTTTTTTATTTAGCTTCTAAGTTTGGATTAGTAACTTTATTTATGGTTCTTGATATATTTAAAGATTTTCTGTATTATTTTGATATCTTAATAGGCGGCCAATAAGCATATTTTAATGGCAGTGTGAAATGCCGTATCCCTTATCGCCGTACCCCGCCATCACCACCATGTAAACACCTACCACATTAACCACACACCCTACCACACTAACCACACACCCTACCACACTAACCACACACCCTACCACACTAACCACACACCCTACCACACTAACCATACACCCTACCACACTAACCACACACCCTACCACACTAACCACACACCCTACCACACTAACCACACACCCTACCACACTAACCACACACCCTACCACACTAACCACACACCCTACCACACACCCTACCACACTAACCACACACCCTACCACACTAACCACACACCCTACCACACACCCTACCACACTAACCACACACCCTACCACACTAACCACACACCCTACCACACATCCTACCACACTAACCACACACCCTACCACACTAACCACACATCCTACCACACTAACCACACACCCTACCACACTAACCACACACCCTACCACACTAACCACACACCCTACCACACACCCTACCACACACCCTACCACACTATAAAACCATTTTGCTCCATAAATATTAGGCCTAAAGGAAAAACGCATAAAAGTAAAGTTGTTCAGCTTGATGTGTTCCACCAATACAATTATCTCACTTATTTAAAATCCAAATTAATTTCGCGATAGCTCTTCAGAAAGCCATGTTCAACCTCTATCTTTACTCTGTCCTAGTATTTTCCTGTAAACCTCAGAGTTTTCGAGTTATTTAAGAACATGTGATTTTTTACTGAAAATCAAGTGTTCTCACAAAGTATCTCTTACCGTAGATAACAGTAAAGTCGCCAGGACAACTTTTTTTTCTGTTAACAGTAAAGTCGCCAGGACAACTTTTTTTTTCTGTTTACAGCCGTGTGGTGGCGTTAATAGTTACATTTCTACATCCATGATTTCAGGACAGTTAGAAGGGGCTATCTGGAGAGTCTGTGTCATTTTGTGTCTTCATCTGTGTCATAGTAGGGCTATAAATGAACAAATGACAAAAATATCTACAAAGTGGCTACCAACAGTAGAGTCGCCATCTAGTGTTTATTTACCAAGTGTCGTACCGCTGTCGTCGTCGCCCGAAAAATAAAACGCATAGCGAAATTTGAAACCGTCTATACTTGCAGATACAAAGCATAAAACAACGCTGAAACAGGGTAGATTATACAGTCATGATATAAACTACTGTGTATCATCTTCAGTGGCACAGACACAGCAGTAGTGAGGCTATAATTCGTAATATATGGCGCCTGGCGACATTATTGCAGGTGGCGACTTTACTGTTATCTACGGTAGGAGATTATTAGGGGTATATTATATCTACCCCTATTAAGGGTATTATGGTATATCATATCTACCCCTATTATTATAAGTATATTCGTACTCATAACCCCTTCACGCCCAGATCTTTCCTTTGCTATAAAAAGAAATGTCTGTTGTTAGCCATAAAATAACAAAAAGTCACTAAATATACCAAAGTAGTTAGTGGACAAGGATACTAAACAGGTCATAGCTATAAAATGTTGCTTATAGTCACTACAAATCGTCTAATGGTACCCAAATTACAATGGCAATTACGTTCTGGGTCTCAAGGGGTTAATGGGGATTATCTAGCACTGTGTCTAAGCCTGTCTAACCCTGTCTTATACTCTTATTAGGAACTACCGCGTGTAGGTCTCACGGCCTCTTATAGCTTCCTTATTTTCTTATGTTCTAATGTTGTAGCTTCCTTATTTTCTTATGTTCTTATGTTGTAGCTTCCTTATGTTCTTATGCTCTTATGTTGTAGCTTCCTTATTTTCTTATGTTCTTATGTGGTAGCTTCCTTATTTTCTTATGTTCTTATGTTCTTATGTTGTAGCTTCCTTATGTTCTTATGTTCTAACGCTGTCTCCCCCCCCCAGGACGCAGCCATGGGTGAGATAGAGTTGGGGGCGGCGGCCGAGGCAACCATACAGGCCTACAAGGAGCTCGCCGCTGACCCCACCAAGCGCCTGGCCCTCGCCCTGGTAGGTCTCGCTCCACGGCTAGTTGTTACCATTACCTACCATTCTATTTATTACTTATTATATGAAACTACAAAGAGGCCTATTTTGACCCTATTGATATTTCTCCACCTCTTCTCCAACCTCAAGACTTTACAATACCAGGCCTGAATGTGTACAATTGATCTGACCAGCCACAGGTGAAGCAGTGTATTTTTTAACATGGTAACTGGGCAACCAAAATGTCTCCCAGTGATGGAAAACTGTCGCCCAGTAAGAACAATTTTCAGCTACTGGGCGACAAGATATTTGTACATAAACACCTTCCTGGATGCAATGGTTCATCTTATCTGTGTGTGTTAGATCCAGAAGTGCTTCTTATTACTGCATAGGATCTTTATTTATACACAACATACAAAAGGCTGAAGTTGATGTATTCAAAGCACTATATTTTAACAGATAGGCCTTGACCTTACTGGCTATCCAAAGAATGTCGCCCAGTGGTCATATCTCTCCGTGGTCAAATCCTTACCACTCTGATAGACGTTGGGAGACTGCTCTCGAGAGGCTGTTTATTCATTATACAGGTTGAAGTTCCCAAACTCGGCAACCTCGGGACCAGCGCCGAGCCGAGTAATGGAATTTTCTGACTTTTAGAACGTAGATATATTAAGGGGAAAAAAAGCCATCCAACTTCTTCAAAAGGTCAATTTTCTCAGAAATAGTTAACACATTGTTCTTCCTTTTCTTTTCCCTTGCCCCAGTAGGTGTTCCTGGACGTTTGGGAGCCATAATACCAATAACAGACCTGTAGAAGTACACAAAATAACAGTGTACACAACTCTACAGTCACAACACCACTGAACAATAACAACAAACAAATCGGCGGGAGAAACCCAGCGGCCTAGTGTGGTGGCACCCAGCGGCCGACCCGGCAACTACGCCCAGGGTTTTGGGTGTTCTGCCGGGTTTTGGAAAATCCGGAACCATAGCCGAGTTGAGTTTTGGGTGTTGCCGAGTCTTGGGATGCCGAGTTTGGGAACTTCAACCTGTATAAACTTACCGGTCAATAATATCAGACCCCAGAGTAACATATTCCTCTCCTATAGTGCCCCCCCCCCCCCCCCCCACCCCCACATTAAGACAGACTTTCCAGTAACATCTTGGCACCTTGTAATATCTTTGGCATCTTTTCCTGTAATATCTTGAACCCCAGAGTAACATATTCCCCCCCCCCCCCCCCAAGATTGCATTAATACCAAACCCCAGAGTAACTTATTCCTCCCTCTCTGTCCCTTACAACACCATTTAACAGGTGTGTCTATTTACCCAACCATGGCATAAATTTAACAAACAATAATATTAGACCCCAGAGTAACATAAATCTCTCCCCCCCCCCCCCAGGACCGCACCTGCATCCCCTTCCTGGCCTACGTGGTGGCCGAGGGAGAGGGCCATCTGGTACAGCTGGCCGTAGACACCCTGGCCCTGATAGCCCAGGCCAAGGAGTGCCGGCCCTCACTGGCCAACACATTCGGGGTACTCGAGGCACTGCAGAGTCTGTCCGAGTGAGTGGCGGGTTTTTTAGTGTATTTTGGGAAGTGCGAGTTTGTGTGTGTGTGTGGGTATGTGTGTAGGGCGGGGTTGTGTGTGTGTGTGTGTGGGGAAGGATGTTTGTGTGTGTAGGGAGGGTTTGTATGTGATGTTGTCAGAACTCGAGGTACTGGAGCGTCTGTCCGAGTGAGTGTCGGGCTGGTGGTGCGGGGGACGATACTGGTAATTTGGGCACCTCCTCGTATAGTCCATTGCAAACTTCTACATTACTATGAGGGAAGCTGTAGTTGTTGTTGTTACGTTTTGTAGTCGTTACATTGTGTCAGGTATCTCAGGCATCTCCCTTGTCCTAATTATACTGGTCATTTGGGGGTCTAATGGCAGGCAAGGTGTGAGTTATTATCAAGTAGTTCTGTTTTTGTAGGTATTATTATTGTTATTATTTGTGTGTGTGTGTGTGTGTGTGTGTGTGTGTTTGAAATTGATGTAAGCCGAGCCTGTCCGAGTGAGTGCCGGCCGGGAAGGGTGTTTGTGTTTGTGTGTGTGTATGTATGTGGGTGTAAGGTGTAGGTAGGGTGTGTGTGTGTGTGTGGGGAGGGGAGATGTGTGTGTGTGTGTGTGTGTGTGGGTGTGGGTGTGTGTAGGGTAATGAAGGGTCTGTGTGCGTGTTTATTTGTATTTATGTGGCATGCAAGGTTTGAGTTACGATAGTCTGATTCTGTTTTCGTATAAGAACATAAGAAAATAAGGAAGCTACAAGAGGTCGTGAGGGCTGTGAGGCCTACACGAGGTAGTTCCTGTCACCTAACACTACCTACATCCACCTTTCATCCCCATCCATAACACTGTCCAGCCTCCTTTTAAAGCTCCCTAATGACTCCGCACTAACTACCTGTCTACTGAGTCCATGCCATAACCTATCCAGCCTCCTTTAAAGCTCCCTAATGACTCCGCACTAACTACCTGTCTACTGAGTCCATGCCATAACCTATCCAGCCCCCTTTAAAGCTCCCTAATGACTCTGCACTAACTACCTGTCTACTGAGTCCAAGCCATAACCTATCCAGCCCCCTTTAAAGCTCCCTAATGACTGCACTAACTACCTGTCTACTGAGTCCATGCCATAACCTATCCAGCCCCCTTTAAAGCTCCCTAATGACTCCCCACTAACTACCTGTCTACTGAGTCCATGCCTATAACCTATCCAGCCCCTATTTAAAGCTCCCTAATGACTGCACTAACTACCTGTCTACTGAGTCCATGCCATAACCTATCCAGCCCCCTTTAAGCTCCCTAATGACTCTGCACTAACTACCTGTCTACTGAGTCCATGCCATAACCTATCCAGCCCCTTTAAAGCTCCCTAATGACTCCGCACTAACTACCCGTCTACTGAGTCCATGCCATAACCTATCCAGCCCCCTTTAAAGCTCCCTAATGACTCTGCACTAACTACCTGTCTACTGAGTCCATGCCATCTATATTTATCTAGTTGGTTTTTTTGTTTGTGTCCCAATGTTCTATGGTCTTGTTCATGCTAGCCAGACTCACGATAGCCAGTTCACCCTATAAGCTGAATGGTGGGTGGTGTGTGTGCGTGTGTGTGTGTGTGTAA
>JACEEZ010006244.1:20000-27500 GCA_016584305.1 Chionoecetes opilio | reverse complement strand
AAAAAAACTCTGCCCAGAAAAAAAAAAAAAAAAAAAACACTCAACTCTTCTTCAGGAAATTACGCCCCTCGGCCAGACTGCCCCGGACGCGACCTCCCCTGTGGAGGACCTGCCGGAGTACCTGCCTGAGGATGAGGCTCTCGAGGATGAGGACACCTCTCAGGCCATGGCTCCCAGCGGATCCTTCGTGGAGGCCGCCTCCTCGTGGATCTCAAACGCCTCCACATTCCTACAGAAGTCATTTTATTGGTGACTGTGTGCTCTGTAGGACGTACACACACACACACACACACACACACACACACACACACACACACACACACACACACACACACACACACACACACACACACACACACACACACATACTGCATACACACACAGATACTGCACACACACACACATATACAGACATACTGCATACACACACCACACACACACACACACACACAGACATGCCGCATACATACACAGACATCGCGTACATGCACACACACGCACATACATACACACTGCACGCACACACAAGTCACACACACACACACAGACATACTGCATACACACACAAACACCACACACACACACACACACACACACACACACACACACACACACACATAGCATTGGTTTCATGAAATGGCTGTTGAAATGGAATGTTGTGAAATTTGGAGTGTTTTGATTGGAATTCTAATATCAATGTACATATATATATACAGTCAGATTAATTAACCATCAATTACCAGAAGCCATTAGTATATACTGCACTATCCCATCCCTTGA
Source organism: Chionoecetes opilio (assembly GCA_016584305.1). Classification (NCBI taxonomy): domain Eukaryota; kingdom Metazoa; phylum Arthropoda; class Malacostraca; order Decapoda; family Majidae; genus Chionoecetes; species Chionoecetes opilio. The sequence continues at coordinate 26,720 of JACEEZ010006244.1, read as the reverse complement.
TATACACAGACAGACACTTAAAACCTTGAGAACCAGAACGTAATTTCCATTGTAATTTGGATACCATTAGACGATTTTTTAGTGACTATAAGCAATGTTTTATAGCTATGACCTGTTTAGTAGCCTTGTCCACTAACTAATGTGGTATATTCAGTGACTTTTCGTTATTTTATGGCTAACAACAGACGATTTTTAGTGACTATAAGCAATGTTTTATAGCTATGACCTGTTTAGTATCCTTGTCCACTAACTCATGTGGTATATTCAGTGACTTTTCATACTCACCTGTCCTTAAGTAACCCTTCACGCCCAGATCTTTCCTTTGCTATATGAAATCGTCTGTTAGCCATAAAATAACGAAAAGTCACTGAATATACCACATTAGTTAGTGGACAAGGCTACTAAACAGGTCATAGCTATAAAATATTGCTTATAGTCACTAAAAATCATCTGTTGTTAGCCATAAAATAACGAAAAGTCACTGAATATACCACATTAGTTAGTGGACAAGGCTACTAAACAGGTCATAGCTATAAAACATTGCTTATAGTCACTGAAAATCGTCTAATGGTACCTTTATTACAGTGGCAATTACGTTCTGTGCCTCAAGGGGTAAATAGCTCTGATATGCCTGATAGAGAAAAAGCTATATTCCTGAGCCTGAAATGCCATGTTAAATAAGCTTTGTATATTAGGAAGAGGAAGATATGGAGTTAGGATATGGAGATTGTTGCATTTATTGAGTGGTGATTTGAAAGACTGTTGTTGTGGTGTGTGTGTGGGTGTGGGTGTGGGTGTGTGTGGTGTGGGTGTGTGTGTGGGTGTGGGTGTGTGGGTGTGTGTGTGTGGTGTGGGTGTGGGTGTGTGTGTGTGGGTGTGGGTGTGGGTGGGTGTGGGTGTGTGGGTGTGGGTGTGTGTGTGTGGTGTGTGTGTGTGTGTGTGCAGGGGCGCGTCTCATTCACTCATTCCACATTGCTGCTAATGCCATAATCTGTCATTCCACTTTTCCACTTTCTCTCCCTCATTCCACTTACCAATATATTATGTCCTTTTTGCATTCCACTTCCACTTCCACTTATCAATTCTCCACTTATCAGAAAATGTTCGAAATATGAAATTTTTTATATATAGGAGCATTTTGAAGCCATTTTTAAAGCTATATATACGTGTTATTTGTTTGGAGCTTTTTTGATGTAGTGTTCGGAATATGGTTTTCTATTCCCATTATTGAACCATTTTCTAAGCCATAATACGTAATTCATTTGCACTTTCCTTTGATCAGAATTCACTATAGAAATATTATTATGAGTCTTTTTGCATTTTCACTTTTACTTTTTGAATTTGGACCCTTTGATAAGAAAGGTTCAAAATGAGAAACTTTTATATATAGGAGCATTTTGAAGCCATTTTCAAAGCTATATATACGTAAATTATTTGATTTGACGCCCTTTTTGATTAAGAAAGGGTTCGAAATATGAAAATTTTATATATAGGAGCATTTTGAAGCCATTTTCAAAGCTATATATACGTAAAATATTTGATTTGGAGCCCTTTTTGATTAAGAAAGGGTTCGAAATATGAGAAATTTTATATATAGGAGCATTTTGAAGCCATTTTCAAAGCTATATATACGTAAAATATTTGATTTGGAGCCTTTTTTGATGAAGAAAATGTTCGAAATATGAAATTTTTTATATATAGGAGCATTTTGAAGCCATATTCAAAGCTATATATTGGTAATTATTTGATTTGCCGAGGAAAATTATGCCCTGGGGATACGCCACTGTGTGTGTGTGTGTGTGTGTGTGTGTGTGTGTGTGTGTGTGTGTGTGTGTGTATCTGTGTGTGTGTGTGTGTGTGTCGCTTTTGCCAGCACCATAAGCACCCTAGACGAGAGAAATTAGCACCACCAGACAGAACACACTTTTCAGCAATGCATTCAAAGCTAAATTCGCACTTTCGCACAACAGCCGTCATGTTACATCTAGCCTTGACAACCTCACCTTACTCCCCCCCACCCACCCTCATCCCTCCCCCCCTCCCCTTGGTACAAAAATCTCCGTTACCGTAGGAATAATTTGAAGAATCGTGTGTGACTGAATTCGAACGAGGAAAAATACATAGACACAGAAAGACATACAGGTTTTAATTTTGATATTGTATTGATGTATGTGAGAGAGAGAGAGAGAGAGAGAGAGAGAGAGAGAGAGAGAGAGAGAGAGAGAGAGAGAGAGAGTATAAATTGCCGTATCAATATTTAGAAGCCCTGAACTCATGGTAACTTGATAACGGTGATAATATAACTGACTAGGAATATGAAAAGTAACCGACGTCTAATATAACTTACTAGAACTGTGACTGTATTCGAACGAGGAAAAATACACAGCTACAAATACTACAGATGAGATACAAAGGAGGAAAGATACTGATGGAGAATAACTCTTAGATAATTTTGTAATGTATATATAGGCATGGCCGTGTTATCCATAAGGCTGACAGGGCTGTAGTCTAGGGGCCTGGCAGGGACTAGGGGCCTGGCAGGGACTAGGGGCCTGGCAGGGACTAGGGGCCTGGCAGGGACTAGGGGCCTGGCAGGAACTAGGGGCCTGGCAGGGACTAGGAGCCTGGTAGGAACTAGGGGCCTGGCAGGGACTAGGGGCCTGGCAGGGACTAGGGGCCTGGCAGGGACTAGGGGCCTGGCAGGGACTAGGAACCTGGCAGGGACTAGGGACCTGGCAGGAACTAGGGGCCTGGCAGGGACTAGGGACCTGGCAGGGACTAGGGACCTGGCAGGGACTAGGGGCCTGGCAGGGACTAGGGGCCTGGCAGGGACTAGGGGCCTGGCAGGGACTAGGGGCCTGGCAGGGACTAGGGGCCTGGCAGGGACTAGGAGCCTGGCAGGGACTAGGGGCCTGGCAGGGACTAGGGGCCTGGCAGGGACTAGGGGCCTGGCAGGGACTAGGGACCCATCAATTTTTTTTCTTTTCGCTGAGGCACTGTGAAAAAAATGTTAACAGAATTCTACACGAGACTCAAAATGGATATAGAGCCATGTATTGCAGTCTAGTACCTACCATACCAAGGATATATATAGTCTATTGTTTTTATTAAGGTCAAAATGCAGTCAGGAAGCCACGCCCCCTGCCTCCCCTTCTCTTTTACGGGGCAGCTGATTGGTGCATTCCTCGTATCATCACCACCCATCACAATAGCTTCACTACTTAACAGCGCGTGACCACTGGACAGCAATCTTCACTACAAAGGGTGACAAAATCAAAACACCCTCTGTAGTGAAGATTGCTGTCCAGTGGTCACGCCGCTGTTAAGTAGTGAAGGTATTGTGATGGGTAGTGATGATACGAGGAATGCACCAATCAGCTGCCCCGTAGCATAGAAGGGGAGGCAGGGGGCGTGGCTTCCTGACTGCATTTTGACCCTAATAAAACAAATAGGCTATATATACCCTGTTCTAAATACCGTACCATGCAGGGTCACGTAGGGTCAGTGGTCAGCTGTAGTCCATGGGTTAATACAGCTCCCTGTGTATGGAATGAAATATTGATTAAGAGAATGCATGTTGTTAGTGTTAAGGGAATGTTGATGATAGCTTTGAGTAGGGTGTTAATGATGGGTATAAAGCATCAGTGATAATACAATGCTAGGAATGTGTGTGAGAGAGAGAGAGAGAGAGAGAGAGAGAGAGATGTAGAGATAGAGAGAGATGTAGAGAGAGAGAGACGTAGAGAGAGAGAGACATAGAGAGAGAGACAGAGAGAGAGAGAGAGATGTAGAGAGAGAGAGACGTAGAGAGAGAGATGTAGAGAGAGAGAGGTAGAGAGAGAGAGACGTAGAGAGAGAGACGTAGAGAGAGAGAGAGAGAGCTATTCCCCAGATCAGACAATGAAATATCTCTCTTTCTCTATCTCAATTTCCATTCTAACATTCCCTTTTCTCCACTTTCCACTTCTTGCATTCCACTTTTCAATGTCGAATCTCCTTTTTACAGCAACTCAACATTTCTTTGATAAACATTCCATTTTCAACCTTGTGTCTTCCATTCCTAGATCAGTAATGCATTCCCTTCATTCCCTTCATTCCCTTCCCTTCATTCCCTTCATTCCCTTCCTTCCCTTCCTTTCCCTTCCCTTCCCTTCCCTTCCCTTCCCTTCCCTTCCCTTCCCTTTCATTCCCTTCCCTTCCCTTCCCTTCCCTTCCCTTCTCTTCCCTTCCCTTCCCTTCCCTTCCATTCCATTCCCTTCCCTTTCATTCCCTTCCATTCCCTTCCCTTCCCTTCCCTTTCCCTACCCTTCCCTTCCCTTCCCTTCCCTTCTCCCTTCCCTTCCTCTTCCTTCATTCCCTTCTAATGCATTCCCTTCCCTTTCATTCCCTTCCTCTTCCCTTCCCTTCCCTTCCCTTCCCTACCCTTCCCTTCCCTTCCCTACCCTTCCCTTCCCTTCCCTTCCCTTCCCTTCCCTTCTAATACATTCCCTTCCCTTCCCTTCCCTTCCCTTCCCTTCCCTTCCCTTCCCTTCCCTTCCCTTCCCTTCCCTTCCCTTCTAATGCATTCCCTTCCCTTCCCTTTCATTCCCTTCCCTTCCCTTCCCTTCCCTTCCCTTCCAATTGCATTCCCTCTTCCCTTCCTTCCCTTCCCTTCCCTTCCCTTCCCTTCCCTTCCCTTCCCTTCCCTTCCTCCTTCTAATGCATTCCCTTCCCTTCCCTTTCATTCCCTTCCCCTTCCCTTCCCTTCCCTTCCCTTCCCTTCCAATGCATTCCCTTCCCTTCCCTTCCCTTCCCTTCCCTTCCCTTCCCTTCTAATGCATTCCCTTCCCTTTCATTCCCTTCCCTTCCCTTCCTTCCCTTCCCTTCCAATGCATTCCCTTCCCTTCCCTTCCTTCCCTTCCCTTCCCTTCCCTTCCCTGCTAATGCATTCCCTTCCCTTCCCTTTCATTCCCTTCCCTTCCCTTCCATGCATTCCCTTCCCTTCCCTTCCCTTCCCTTCCCTTCTAATACATTCCCTTCCCTTCCCTTCCCTTCCCTTCTAATGCATTCCCTTCCCTTCCCTTCCCTTCCCTTCCAATGCATTCCCTTCCCTTCCCTTCCCTTCCCTTATAATGCATTCCCTTCCTTCCCTTCCCTTCCCTTCCCTTCTAATGCATTCCTTCCCTTCCCTTCCCTTATAATGCATTCCCTTTCCTTTCCTTCCCTTCCCTTCCCTTCCCTGCTAATGCATTCCCTTCATTCCCTTACACATCCCAAAGGTAGTTAGTGTATTCTATAAATCTTAAGTTCAACACAGTGTATTGCTAAGATTACTTTCATAACTACTTTTTTTTTTTTTTTTTTTTTTAGTAAAGTTTTAAAATTAATTTCCTTATTTTTTTTATTATTTGTAGCCAAGATTTTTTTTTTTTTTTTAGTTCAATTTTAATGTTTTTTTAATTTTTTGTTATTTCAAGGGTATTCAAATTTTCCTCATTCTTATATACTCAGGTTAATAGTGACTCCTTATTTTTTGTTTTTTTTTATTATTAAAATTATTTGGTTATTTAGTGGCTATATATTTTACTTGTTTCTGTATGTATTTGTGGCATTTAATTCTTTTTTTTTCTAGTATTAAAATTTTCTTTTTTAGGCTATTTTTATTTCAGTTATTTTGTGTTTTAAGTACATTTTATTATTTCACGGTATCTTCTCTCTCTCTCTCTCTCTCTCGTCTCTCTCTCTCTTCTCTCTCTCTTTCTCTGTTCTTACATAATTCTCTTATTAGCTCTCTCTTCTTCTCTTTTTTTTCTGTCTCTTCTCTCGTCATCTCTTCTTCTACTCTCTCTCTCTCTCTCTCTCTCTCTCTCTCTCTCTCTCTCTTCTCTCTCTCTCTCTCTCTCTCTCCTCTCTCTCTCTCTCTCTCTCTCTCTCTCTCTTTCTCTTGTGTTTTAAGGTAGAATTTCTTTATTAGCAAAATCTCTCTCTCTCTTCTCCTCTCTCTCTCTCTCTCTCTCTCTCTCTCTCCTCTCTCTCTCTCTCTCTCTCTCTCTCTCTCTTTATTTTGTGTTTTAAGGTAGAATTTCTTTATTAGCAAAAGTCTCTCTCTCTTCTCTCTCTCTCTCTCTCTCCTCTCTCTCTCTCTCTCTCTCTCTCTCTTCTTGTCTCTCTCTCTCTCTCTCTCTCCTCTCTCTCTCTCTCTCTCCTCTCTTCTCTCTCTCTCTCTCTCTCTCTCTCTCTCTCTCCCCCTCCCCCCTTTCCATATATATACCAATATGTGTAAATGTAGGTGTAGGTGTATGTGTGCGTTCGTGCATGACTGTATGTATGTACGTATAGAGTCATCAGGTTATATTGTTGGTGTGTGTGTATGTATGTGTGTGTGTGTGTGTAGGTGTGTGTGTGTGTGTGTGTGTGTGTGTTTGCCAGACTGTGACTTGTAATATTTTTGTTATTGCCATTGGTATTGTCGTATTTTGTTGTGTGTGTGTGTGTGTGTGTGTGTGTGTGTGTGTTTGCCAGACTGTGACTTGTAATATTTTTGTTATTGCCATTGGTATGTGTTGTATTTTGTGTGTGTGTGTGTGTGTGCGTGTGTGTGTGTGTGTGTGTGTGTGTGTGTGTTGCATAGAGAATGTATGTATGTATGTATGTATGTATGTGAGAGAGAGAGAGAGTAAAAAAATATAATATTACTTTACTAACATCTTGAAATTTTTCCCAAAACAGATTTTCCCAATG
>JACEEZ010006244.1:0-15000 GCA_016584305.1 Chionoecetes opilio | reverse complement strand
ATGTCTAGAAGAGGAATGAAGGAATGAAGGAATGGATGTTTTATGTCTAGAAGAGGAATGAAGGAATGAAGGAATGGGTGTTTTATGTCTAGAAGAGGAATGAAGGAATGAAGGAATGGGTGTTTTATGTCTAGAAGAGGAATGAAGGAATGAAGGAATGGATGTTTTATGTCTAGAAGAGGAATGAAGGAATGAAGGAATGGATGTTTTATGTCTAGAAGAGGAATGAAGGAATGAAGGAATGGATGTTTTATGTCTAGAAGAGGAATGAAGGAATGAAGGAATGGATGTTTTTATGTCTAGAAGAGGAATGAGGAATGAAGGAATGGGTGTTTTTATGTCTAGAAGAGGAATGAAGGAATGAAGGAATGGGTGTTTTATGTCTAGAAGAGGAATGAAGGAATGAAGGAATGGATGTTTTATGTCTAGAAGAGGAATGAAGGAATGAGGAATGGATGTTTTATGTCTAGAAGAGGAATGAAGGAATGAAGGAATGGATGTTTTATGTCTAGAAGAGGAATGAAGGAATGAAGGAATGGGTGTTTTATGTCTAGAAGAGGAATGAAGGAATGAAGGAATGGATGTTTTATGTCTAGAAGAGGAATGAAGGAATGAAGGAATGGATGTTTTATGTCTAGAAGAGGAATGAAGGAATGAAGGAATGGACGTTTTATGTCTAGAAGAGGAATGAAGGAATGAAGGAATGGATGTTTTATGTCTAGAAGAGGAATGAAGGAATGAAGGAATGGATGTTTTATGTCTAGAAGAGGAATGAAGGAATGAAGGAATGGGTGTTTTATGTCTAGAAGAGGAATGAAGGAATGAAGGAATGGATGTTTTATGTCTAGAAGAGGAATGAAGGAATGAAGGAATGCATGTTTTATGTCTAGAAGAGGAATGAAGGAATGCATGTTTTATGTCTAGAAGAGGAATGAAGGAATGAAGGAATGGATGTTTTATGTCTACAAGAGGAATGAAGGAATGGGTGTTTTATGTCTAGAAGAGGAATGAAGGAATGAAGGAATGGATGTTTTATGTCTAGAAGAGGAATGAAGGAATGAAGGAATGCATAAATAGAGGAATGAAGGAATGAAGGAATGCATGTTTTATGTCTAGAAGAGGAATGAAGGAATGGGTGTTTTATGTCTAGAAGAGGAATGAAGGAATGAAGGAATGGGTGTTTTATGTCTAGAAGAGGAATGAAGGAATGAAAGAATGGATGTTTTATGTCTAGAAGAGGAATGAAGGAATGAAGGAATGGGTGTTTTATGTCTAGAAGAGGAATGAAGGATGAAGGAATGGATGTTTTATGTCTAGAAGAGGAATGAAGGAATGAAGGAATGGGTGTTTTATGTCTAGAAGAGGAATGAAGGATGAAGGAATGGGTGTTTTATGTCTAGAAGAGGAATGAAGGAATGAGGAATGGGTGTTTTATGTCTAAGAGGAATGAAGGAATGGATGTTTTATGTCTAGAAGAGGAATGAAGGAATGAAGGAATGCATGTTTTATGTCTAGAAGAGGAATGAAGGAATGAAGGAATGGATGTTTTATGTCTAGAAGAGGAATGAAGGAATGAAGGAATGGATGTTTTATGTCTACAAGAGGAATGAAGGAATGAAGGAATGGATGTTTTATGTCTAGAAGAGGAATGAAGGAATGAAGGAATGAATGTTTTATGTCTAGAAGAGGAATGAAGGAATGAAGGAATGGATGTTTTATGTCTAGAAGAGGAATGAAGGAATGAAGGAATGGATGTTTTATGTCGAAGAGGAATGAAGGAATGAAGGAAAGGGTGTTTTATGTCTAGAATGATGAAGGAATGAAGGAATGGGTGTTTTATGTCTAGAAGAGGAATGAAGGAATGAAGGAATGGGTGTTTTATGTCTAGAAGAGGAATGAAGGAATGAAGGAATGGGTGTTTTATGTCTAGAAGAGGAATGAAGGAATGAAGGAATGGATGTTTTATGTCTAGAAGAGGAATGAAGGAATGAAGGAATGGATGTTTTATGTCTAGAAGAGGAATGAAGGAATGAAGGAATGGGTGTTTTATGTCTAGAAGAGGAATGAAGGAATGAAGGAATGGATGTTTTATGTCTACAAGAGGAATGAAGGAATGGGTGTTTTATGTCTAGAAGAGGAATGAAGGATGAAGGAATGGGTGTTTTATGTCTAGAAGAGGAATGAAGGAATGAAGGAATGGATGTTTTATGTCTACAAGAGGAATGAAGGAATGAAGAATGGGTGTTTTATGTCTAGAAGAGGAATGAAGGAATGAAGGAATGGATGTTTTATGTCTACAAGAGGAATGAAGGAATGAAGGAATGGGTGTTTTATGTCTACAAGAGGAAGAAGGAATGAAGGAATGGGTGTTTTTATGTCTAGAAGAGGAATGAGGAATGAAGGAATGGATGTTTTATGTCTAGAAGAGGAATGAAGGAATGAAGGAATGAATGTTTTATGTCTAGAAGAGGAATGAAGGAATGGATGTTTTATGTCTAGAAGAGGAATGAAGGAATGAAGGAATGGATTTTTTATGTCTAGAAGAGGAATGAAGGAATGAAGGAAAGGGTGTTTTATGTCTAGAAGAGGAATGAAGGAATGGGTGTTTTATGTCTAGAAGAGGAATGAAGGAATGAAGGAATGGGTGTTTTATGTCTAGAAGAGGAATAAAGGAATGAAGGAATGGGTGTTTTATGTCTAGAAGAGGAATGAAGGAATGAAGGAATGGATGTTTTATGTCTAGAAGAGGAATGAAGGAATGAAGGAATGGATGTTTTATGTCTAGAAGAGGAATGAAGGAATGAAGGAATGGGTGTTTTATGTCTAGAAGAGGAATGAAGGAATGAAGGAATGGGTGTTTTTATGTCTACAAGAGGAATGAAGGAATGAAGGAATGGGTGTTTTATGTCTAGAAGAGGAATAAAGGAATGAAGGATGGATGTTTTATGTCTAAAGAGGAATGAAGGAATGGATGTTTTTATGTCTAGAAGAGGAATGAAGGAATGAAGGAATGGGTGTTTTATGTCTAGAAGGGGAATGAAGGAATGAAGGAATGGATGTTTTATGTCTAGAAGAGGAATGAAGGAATGGATGTTTTATGTCTAGAAGAGGAATGAAGGAATGAAGGAATGGGTGTTTTATGTCTAGAAGAGGAATGAAGGAATGAAGGAATGGGTGTTTTATGTCTAGAAGGGGAATGAAGGAATGAAGGAATGGATGTTTTATGTCTAGAAGAGGAATGAAGGAATGAAGGAATGGATGTTTTATGTCTAGAAGAGGAATGAAGGAATGAAGGAATGAATGTTTTATGTCTAGAAGAGGAATGAAGGAATGAAGGAATGGGTGTTTTATGTCTAGAAGAGGAATGAAGGAATGAAGGAATGCATGTTTTATGTCTAGAAGAGGAATGAAGGAAATAATAAGAACAAATTTTGACATGTAGTAAAATTGATGTTTTGTTTACGAGGAAATACTTTAATAATAACGAAAATAATAAGAATAATTTTAATATGCAGAAAAATGGATGTTTTGTATAGGAAGCGGAGAGAAGGAGTGAAGAACCTTATAATTAAAGCTATAGATAGATAGAAGAATTTATTTATATATATAGAGGAGGAGAGAAGGAGTGAAGAACCTTATAATTAAAGCTATAGATAGGTAGACAAATTGATTTATATATAGAGAGAGAGAGAAAAATATTGGGGATAAAGAAAAAATTGCCTAAATAAACAGGAAAGTAGCAGGAAAAGTAAAAATCTGTGATAGGAATTTGTAGAAAGAAAAATATGGAAAGCAAATTGAATTGTCATAGGAATTTGTAGAAAGAAAAGGAAATGAGAATATGAATAATAAAAAGAGGGAATGGGAGATAATAGGATGAAAGGGAAGAGGAAGAGAATGAGGAAAGGAAGGAAAAGTAAAAAAAAAATACCGTTGTAGCTTTAATAAAAAAAAAATTAGAAGAAAATTTTTAAAAGTATAAAAAAATGCCAGTCACTTAAAAAAAAAAAAAAATTGTAACCTTCAAAAAAATTATTATAAAAAAATAATATAAAAAAGAGGGAATGGGAGATAATATGATAAAGAGGAAGAGGAGGAAAAATTGAAGGAAGAGGAAGGAAAAGCAAAAAAAAATACCATTGTAACTTTAATAAAAAAAAAAAATTGACGAAAATTTTTAAAAAGTAAAAAAAAATGTCCGTCACTTGAAAAAAAAAAAAAATCTTGTGACCTTAAAAAAAATGAAAAAATTTATATAAAAAAGAGGGAATGGGAGATAATGTGATAAAGAGGAAGAGGAGGAAATAGAAGGAAGAGGAAGGAAAAGCAAAAAAAAATACCATTGTACCTTTAATAAAAAAATTAATTAGAAGAAAAATAAGAAAAAGTTTAAAAAAATGTCAGTCACTTGAAAAAAAACGAAGAAAAATATGATAATAAGAATAAGAGAATAGGAGATAATATGATGAATAGAGGAAGAGAGGGAAATAGAAGGAAGAGGAAGGAAAAGCAAAAAAAATACCATTGTAACTTATAGAAGAAAAAAGATTAGAAGAAAAATATAAAAAGTAAAAAAAAATGTTAGTTACTTAAAAAAAAAAAAAAATTGTAACCTTAAAAAAAATGAAAAAAATAATATAAAAAATAGGGAATAGGAGATAATATGATAAAGAGGAAGAGGAGGAAAAATAGAAGGAATAGGAAGGAAAAGCAAAAAAAATACCATTGTAACTTATAGAAGAAAAAGATTAGAAGAAACAATATAAAAAGTAAAAAAAATGTTAGTTACTTAAAAAAAAAAAAAATTGTAACCTTAAAAAAAATGAAAAAAATAATATAAAAAAGAGGGAATGGGAGATAATATGATAAAGAGGAAGAGGAGGAAAAATAGAAGGAAGAGGAAGGAAAAGCAAAAAAAATACCATTGTAACTTTAATAAAAAAAAAAATTAGAAGAAAAATTTTAAAAGTTAAAAAAAATGTCAGTCACTTGAAAAAAAAAAAATCTTGTAACCTTAAAAAAAATGAAAAAAATTATATAAAAAAGAGGGAATGGGAGATAATATGATGTATAGAGGAAGAGGGGTAAATAGAAGGAAGAGGAAGGAAAAGCAAAAAAAATACCATTGTAACTTCAAGAAAAAATAAATTAGAAGAAAAATTTAAAAAAGTAAAAAAAAATGCCAGTCACTTAAAAAAAAAAAAATTGTGACCTTAAAAAAAATTATAATAAAAATAATATAAAAAAGAGGGAATGGGAGATAATATGATAAAGAGGAAGAGGAGGAAATAGAAGGAAGAGGAAGTAGAAAACAAGAAACTACTCATAGGAACTTGAAGAAAAATAAATTAGACTAAGAATAAGTAAAAAAAAATTGTCAGGAACTGGAAGAAAAAAAAAATTAATAGGAAAGAAAAGTAAAAAAAACTATCATTGTAAAATATTAAAAAAATATAAAAATCAGAATACTACAAAGATTAAGAGAAGGGAGATAATGTGATGAAAGAGGAGGAGGAAGAAGAGGAAATTAGGAGGAGGAGGAAGAGAGGGAAATAGAAGGAAGAGGAAGAGGAAGAGGAGGAAACAGGAGGAGGAGGAAGAGGGGGAAAATAGAAGGAGGAGGAAGAGGAGGAAATGGGAGGAGGAGGAAATAGAAGGAGGAGGAAGAGGAGGAAATAGGAGGAGGAGGAAGAGGAGGAAGGTAAAAGGAGGAAATAGAAGGAGTAGAAATAGGAAGAGGAGGAATAGGAGGAGGAGGAAATAGGAGGAGGAAGAGGAAGAGGAGGAAATAGAAGGAGGATGAAATAGGAGGAGTAAGAGGAGGAATATAGGAGGAAGAGGAAGAGGAGGAATATAAGGAGGAGGAAATAGGAGGAGGAGGAAATAGGAGGAGGAGGAAGAGGAGGAAATAGGGAGGAAGAGGAAGAGGAGGAAATAGAAGGAGGAGGAAATAGGAGGAAGAGGAAGAGGAGGAAATAGGAGGAGGAAGAGGAAGAGGAGGAAATAGAAGGAGGAGGAAATAGGAGGAGTAGGAAATAGGAAGAGGAGGAAGAGGAGGAAGAGGAAGAGGAGAAAATAGGAAGAGGAGGAAATAGAAGGAGGAGGAAGAGGAGGAAATAGGAGGAAGAGGAAGAGGAGGAGGAGGAAGAGGGGGAAATAGGAGGAAGAGGAAGAGGAGGAGGAGGAAGAGGAAGAGGAGAAAATAGGAGGAGGAGGAAATAGAAGGAGGAGGAAGAGGAGGAAATAGGAGGAGGAAGAGGAAGAGGAGGAAATAGAAGGAGGAGGAAGAGGAGGAAATAGGAGGAAGAGGAAGAGGAGGAGGAGGAAGAGGGGGAAATAGAAGGAGGAGGAAATAGGGGGAAATAGGAGGAGGAGGAAGAGGAGGAGGAGGAAATAGGAGGAGGAGGAAGAGGAAGAGGAAGAGGAAGTAGGAAAAAGTTAAAATCATCCCCGTTTTGCTTGCATGGAATTTTTACTAACCTTCATTCAGTCACCTTGATTTGTGTGTCTGTGTGTCTGTGTGTCTGTTTATATGTGTGTATCTGTGCATGTGTATCTGTATCTGTCTGTCTGTCTATGTATGTTTGTCTGTCTGTCTGTCTGTCTGTCTGTCTGTCTGTCTGTCTGTCTGCCTGTCTTTCTGTTTGTTTATCTGTCTGTCTGTCTCTGTCTGTCTGTCTGTCTATCTGTATTTGTCTATCTATCTGTCTGTCTATCTGTCTGTCTGCCTGTCTATCTATCTAGCTGTCTTTCTGCCTGCCTGTCTATCTGGGTGTCTGTCTGTCTGTCTGTCTGTCTGCCTGTCTATCTGGGTGTCTGTCTGTCTGTCTGTCTGTATGTCTGTCTGTCTTTGTCTGAGTAAAAAAATGGCAGAAAAAGATTTGAATTTTTTGCCCCCTTTTCTTCCCCTATTTCCTCTCTCTCTCTCTCTCTCTCTCTTTTTCTCTCTCTCTCTCTCCTCTCTCTCTCCTTTTCTCCTCTCTCTTCTCTCTCTCTCCTCTCTCCTCTCTTCTCTCTTCTCTCTCTCTCTCTTCCTCTCTCCTCTCTCTCTCCTTCCTTCTCGTCTCTCGTCTCCTTTCTCTCTCTCTCTCCCCCTTCTCTCTCTTCTCTCTCTCTTCACTCTCTTCCCCTTTTCTCTCCCCTCTCTCTCTTTCCCCGGCTCTTCTCTCTCTCTCTCTTTTCCTCTCTTCTCCTCCTCTCTTCTCTTCTCTCTCCTTCTTCATTTTCCAATAACACAAATCTACAAATACCCAATATAAAAAACCGGAAATTACAAAGCTATTCGTCAGCAGATGAAAGTTAACACGAGTGGGGAAAAACACACACACACACACACACACACACACACACACACACACAACACACACACACACACACACACACACACACACCCACACACCACACAAAACACACACCCCACACACACACAACACACACACACACACACCACACACAAGTATCATTAACACAGTCATTATTATTTAGGACTTGACGGGAATATAGATAAGTTAGTGGTGAAATTTACAAAGGATAACCCTCTTTCGTTTTCCCTTGAATTCTCTTAAGCTGATGACGTAACTTCTGACGTATCTTACGACGTATTCATGACATCACGACTTACCTTAAGGGAATACCATGTTACCAAGACCCTTATGTTTGGTTTATCATAGGGATGGGTTGTATTTATGTACCTGTTGTTGTAGTAGTTGTTGTGGTAGTTGTAGTAGTGATAGTTATAGTAGTAGTAGTAGTGGCAGTAGTAGTAATATTAATAGAAGAGCTGTAGTAGTAGATATAGTAGGTAGTAGTAGTAGTAATGGAAGAGTTTGTTGTTGTTGTTGTTGTTGTAGTAGTAGTAGTTGTAGTAGTAGTGGTAGTAGTAATGGTTGCCAAATTATCAAGAACTTTACCTATTTTTGTAATCTATTCCGGATGCTACTGTTTGTTACCTGCCACTACTACTACTACTACTACTACTACTACTGCTACTACTACTACTACTACTACTACTACTACTACCACTACTACTTTCGCCATCATTGTAGTAGTTGTAGTAGTAGTAGTAGTAGTAGTAATGGAGGCAGTAGTAGTAGTAGTAGTAGTAGTAGTAGTAGTAGTAGTAGTAGTAATGGAGGCAGTAGTAGTAGTAGTAGTAGTAGTAGTAGTAGTAGTAGTAGTAGTAGTAATGGAGGCAGTAGTAGTAGTAGTAGTAGTAGTAGTAGTAGTAGTAGTAATGGAGGTAGTAGTAGTAGTAGTAGTAGTAGTAGTAGCAGTAGTAGTAGCAGTAGTATTGTTGTTGTTGTTGTTGTTGTTGTTGTTGTTGTTGTATTTTTTCTTGGTTTTTCACTTTTATAATTACTTCTACGAAAAGAAAATTCTTATATAAACTGGTTCTCTCTCTCTCTCTCTTCTCTCTCTCTCTCTCTCTCTCTCTCTCCTCTCTCTCTCTCTCTCTCTCTCTCTCTCTCTCTCTCAAAACCACATTCTATCATACACAAAATAACAAGAATGATTAAAAACCGGATTAAATTTACACAAGGAGAAAAGAAAACACACACACACACACACACACACACACACACACACACACACACACACATACATGATCAACCTTTTATATAATTGGTCAGACCGGCTTGTACTACCTTCAGTGGCGTTTTGTCTCTTGTGGTGAGAAGGTGTGTGTCGCTACCTGTCTCGCGTTTTCTTTCTCCGCGGTTCCTATTCGCCCCTTGCAGTACGCCTTTATTTACCCTTGTTTACTACTACTACTACTAATAATAATAATAGTAGTAATAGTAATAGTAATACCAGCCCAGTGTAAAGGTTCAATTAGGAGTTGGAAGGAGTTTTTGGTGTTAATTGTCGAAGGTTTAGGTAAGTTACTGTTGAGTTTTTTTTTTGTGTTATTTTATGTTTTTCTGTTGACTGTTTATTTGTTTTGCTCTCTCTCTCTCTCTGTCTCTCTCTCTCTCTCTCTCTCTCTCTCTCTCTCTCTCTCTCTCTCTCTCTCTCTCTCTCTCTCTCTCTCTCTGATTTTTTTTTTTATTGATAGTTTGTTTTTTGTTTCTCTGTCTGTGTCTGTTTCTGTCTGTTTCTCTCTCTGTCTGTCTGTCTGTTTCTCTGTTTCTGTCTGTCTGTCTGTTTCTCTGTCTCTCTGTCTCTGTCTGTCTGTCTGTCTGTTTCTCTGTTTCTGTCTGTCTGTCTGTTTCTCTGTCTCTCTGTCTCTGTTTATGTCTGTCTGTTTCTGTTTTTGTCTGTTTCTCTGTCTCTGTGTGTTTTTCTGTTTCTGTCTGTCTGTCTCTCTCTCTTTGTCGACTGTCTCTGTTTCTGTCTGTGTCTGTCTGTTTCTGTCTCTGTCTCAGTTTCTGTCTGTCTCTGTCTCTGTCTGTCTGTCTCTCTGTCTCTGTTTCTGTCTGTCTGTCTCTTTTTTTTTGTCTGTCTGTCTCTATTTCTGTCTGTCTTTCTCTGTTTCTCTCTCTCTATCTCTGTCTCTCTCTCTTTGTCGACTGTCTCTCTCTCTCTCTCTCTCTCTCTCTCTCTCTCTCTCTCTCTCTCTCTCTCTCTCTCTCTCTCTCTCTCTCTCTCTCTCTCTCTCTCTCTCTCTCTCTCTCTCTCTCTCTCTTTGTCTATAACCTGTTTCGTATTTGTAGGGTGTAATATTATTTTATTTTTAATTTTTTGAGGGGGGCGTTGACAATTAATTTTAAAGGCCTTGTTACCTCCGCCTATACGAAGCTGGAGGGAGGTTATGTTTTCACCCCGATCTGTCTGTCTGTCTGTCTGCCTGTCTGTCTGTCTGTCTGTCTGTTTGTTAGTGTACAGGATTCACGAAAAGTTACGAATAGATTTGGACCCACTCGATAACCCCCCCCCCCCTTGTTATGAATGTTTTTTTATGGGGTTATTATAGTTTCTTGCATTTATATATTTTATGCCATAGTTTTTTTTTCCTATTTTTCCATCTCGTCTTTTTTTTATTGTAATTCTCTGGCTATTTTTTTTTTTTTTTTTTTTCATTACAATTCTTTTTTTTTTCTGGTTTGATTATAGCAATGTTTTTTTTTTTTTTTTTTTTCTGTTCTGCCTTTTTTTATGACTCTCTCTCTCCTCTCTCTCTCTCTCTCTCCTCTCTCTCTCTCTCTCTCTCTTCTCCTTTTCCTCTCTCTCTCTCTCTCTCTCTCTCTCTTCTCTCTCTCTCTCTTCTCTCTCTCTCTCTCGGCTCGTCTCTGTCTGTCTGTCTCTGTTTCTGTCTCTCTCTCTCTCTCTCTCTCTCTCCTCTCGTTCTCTCTCTCTCTTCTCTCCTCTCTCTCTCTCTCTCTCTCTCCTCTCTCTCTCTCTCTCTCTCTCTGTCTCTGTCGGTTGTCTCTCTGTCTGTCTCTCTCTGTTTCTGTCTGTCTGTTTTCTCTCTCTCTCTCTCTCTCTCTCTCTCTCTCTCTCTCTCTCTCTCTCTCTCTCTCTCTCTCTCTCTCTCTCTCTCTCTCCTCTCCTCTCTCTCCTCTCCTCTCTCGTCTCTCTCTCTCTCTCTCTTTTTTTTTTTATCTATATTTTTTCCAACCAGTTATTCGAAATTATATACATTACAAATTTTCGTCATATTTTCCTGTTTTATTTCTCACAAATTTTTGATATTTTTCTTCCGCATCGGATTTTTTCTTCTCTCTATCAGTAAAAATAATAATAATAATAATAATAATAATAATAATGATGATGATGATGATACTCCATGTTTTTTTATTCGCTTAAATAAAAATAAAAATTAAATATACTTTTATGACAAGATTTGATGGATTATTTTACTTTTTTCTTTTTTCTTTCTTCTTTTTTCTTTTGCTTCTTTCAACCTGTTCCTTGATTACCCTTCCCAAGGTTATGTGTCTCCCTCCCTCCTTCTTTCCTTCCCTCCTGCCTTCTTTCTTTCTTTCTTTCTTTCCTTCTGTCCTCCCTTGCTTCCTTCCTCCCCTCCTTCCTTCCTTCCTTCCTTCCATTCCTTCCTTCCTTCCCTCCTTCCTTCTTGTCTTTTCTTCCTTCCTTCCTTCCTTCCTTCTCTTCCTTCCTTCCTCCCTTCCTTCCTTCTTCCTTTCTTCCTTATCTGTTTCCTCCTTCATTCCTTCCTTTCTCTCTTCTCTTCTCTCCCTTGCTTATCTACTTCCTTCTCTTCCTTCTCCCTCTTCTTCTTTACTACTTCCTTCCTTCCTTCCTTCCTTCCTTCTTCCTTCTCTTTCTTCCTTCATTTCCTTCTTCTTCCTTCGTATATATCTAGTTTCCCTCCACTTCTTCACAGGAAATATTATCTCTCCCCCTCCTCCTCCTCCTCCTCCTCCTCCTCCTCCTCCTCCTCTCCTCCTCCTCCTCCCACCTCCTCCTCCTCCTCCTCTTTCCTCCTCCTCCTCCACCTCCTCCTCCTCCTCCTCCTCCTCCTCCTCCTCCTTGTCTGCGAATAAAAAAATGCCAGAATACTCGAACCAGAAAATCACATCTTTATATATATATTCGTTTTTTTTATTTATTAATCTCTTCATATATTTATTAATCAATTTATTTATCGATTTATTTATTTATTTATGCATTTATTCATCTACGTTTATTTAGGAAGCTTAAGGAGAGATATAATACAGTTGTTATTGTGTGTGGTTATAGTGGTGGTGGAGAGAGAGAGAGAGAGAGAGAGAGAGAGAGGAGAGAGAGAGAGAGAGAGAGAGAAGAGGAGAGAGATAGAGATAATCCTAAAGCGGAACTCGGCTCACTCACCCACAGCTGCCCCCCCCCCTCTCTCTCTCTCTCTCTACTCTCTCTCTCTCTCTCTCTCTCTCTCTCTCTCTCTCTCTCTCTCTCTCTCTAAAATTGTTATATCATCGTAATCATATTTTTTTTCTTTTTTTTGGGGAGGAAGAAAAAGCTACTGACATTTCTTACTTTATTTCTCTCTATAAAAAAAATCTGTTATATTTGTAGCTCAGAAGTAATTTTTTTTTATATCGTCTGATTATTGAATTGTATCAGCTTTTTTTTTTTATTATCGTCATCTTTATCATTATTGTCCTCTTCCTCTTCTTCTTCTTTTGTCTTGTTCTTATTTCTATTCATTTGTCATCATTATCGTCATTGTTGTTGTTATTATTATTATTATTAATTTTTTCATCAGACATGTCATTCTTATATTTTTGTTATTGTTGTTATTATTATTATTATTACTGTTATGTTTATTATTATCATTGCTACCACTACTACTACTACTACTACTACTACTACTACTACTACTACTACTACTACTACTACTACTACTACTACTACTACTACTACTACTACTACTACTCCTACTCCTACTACTACTATTACTACTACTACTAATATTACTACTACTTCTACTCCTACTCCTACTACTACTAATATTACTACTATTACTACTACTACTACTACTACTACTACTACTACTACTACTACTACTACCAGGGGTGCCCACAGAGACACCTGTAGTGGACGCACATAGTATATAGGGCCCACTGTTGATGGGTGTGGGTGGCGAGCGAAGCGAGCCTACTCAGCTGGGGGGTCCGGAATTTTTTTTGCAGTTTTGATAAATTTTAGGAGCATTTTGGGGCCCTTATAGGAGCCCACACATGCCTGGAGGCTTACACTGGTCGCACGTGCGTTCAGTGCGTCCGCCTGTGGGCGCCCCTGACTACTACTACTACTACCACCACCACCAACACCACTACTACTACTACTACTACTACTACTACTACTACTACTACTACTACTACTACTCCTACTCCTAATACAACCACTACCACTACTACTCTTACTACTACTACTACTACTCTTACTACTACTACCACTACCACCACTACTACTACTACTACTCCACACTACTACTCTTACTACTACTACTACTACTACTCCTACTCCTAATACAACCACTACCACTACTACTCTTACTACTACCACTACTACTCTTACTACTACTACTACTACCACCACCACCACCACCACTACTACTACCACCACCATCCCCACCAAAACCACTAACACTACTACCACTACTACTCTTACTACTACTACTACTACTACCACCAACCACCACCACCTACACCACCACCACACCACCACCACCACTACTACTACCACCATCCCACCAAGCCACTAACACTACTACCACTACACTCTACTACTACTAACTACTACTACCACCACCACCACTACTACTACCACCATCCCCACCAAAACCACTAACACTACTACCACTACTACTACTACTACTACTACTACTACCACCAACACCACTACTACTACTACTCCTAATACAACCACTACCACTACTACCACTACTACTATCTACTACTACTACTACCACCACCACCACTACTACTACCACCATCCCCACCAATACCACTATTACCACTAACACTAACCACTACTACTCTTACTACTACTACCACCACCACCACCACCACCACCACACCACCACCACCACCACCACCACCACCACCACCACCACCACCACCACCACCACCACCACCACCACCACCACCACCACCACAATAAAATTCCCTCCCTCGTAATTTATATCTCCCATTCTTTTCCTATTCTCTCCCTCTTTCTCTTTTTTTTATGGGGGGTTGGGGGGGCGGGAGGGAGAGGGGGGGGGTAAGTTTACATCCGTCTATGTCAACTTAGTTTCTGAGGCGCGACAGAGCGTGAAAAAAATATATATATAGATAAAAAAAAAATAGAGAAGCCGGAAAAGGAAGTGAGTTGAGTTTTAGCTTTTTTTTTTTTTTTTTTTTTTTTTTTTTTTTTTTTTTTTTTTTTTTTTTTTTTTTTTTTTTTATTCTCTTCTTTTTTTCACTCTTTTTTATTCAATTGTTTTGGTTATTCATGTTCTTCAGTTATTTATTTATTCATTTATCTGTTTATCTATTGGGTTGTTTACTAGTTTGTTTATTATTATTCATATATAATTTTTTATTATTTATTTGTTATTCATATTTTTTTCTGTTCTTCATCGTCTTCACATATTTTCATTTATTATTATTATTATTATTATTATTATTATTATTATTATCATTTTTATTATTATTATTATTATTATTATTATTATTATTATTATTATTGTTATTATTATTGTTTTTATTATTATTATTATTATTATTATTATTATTATATAATATTATTATATTATTACATATTATTTATTATTATTATATATTATTATTATTATTATTTATTATTATCATTTTTTATTATTATTATTTTTTATTATTATTATTTATTATTATTATTATTATTATTTATTTTATTATTATTATTATTATTATTATTATTATTATTATTATCATAATTATTATATTATTATTATTTAATTATTATTATCTATTATTATACATTATCATTATATTATTATTATTATTATTATTATTATATTATTATTATTGTTATTATTATTATTATATATTATATTTAGTATTATTATTAATATTAATTATAAATGTTTTGGGTGAAGAGAGAGAGAGAGAGGAGAGAGAGAGAGAGAGAGAGAGAGAGAGAGAGAGAGGAGAGAGAGAGAGAGAGAGAGAGGAGAGAGGGGGAGTCCATTTAGAGAAGTGAAAGGCCTCTTGCATGTCCTCCTCCTCTTCCTCCTCCTCCTCCTCCTTCTCCTCCTCCTCCTTCTCCTCCTCCTCCTTCTCCTCCTCCTCCTCCTCCTCCCAACCCTACTAATTAAATATAACTTGAATAAAGGAAGGTTAGAGGAGAAAGAGAGAAGAGAGGAGGAGAGAGAGAGAGAGAGAGAGAGAGAGAGAGAGAGAGAGAGAGAGAGAGAGAGAGAGAAGAGAAGAGAGAGAGAGAGAGAGAGAGATGTAATTGCATGTTGCTGGAAAACTATTATTATTTATCGTAAGTTTAATTCTTTTTATTTCTATTTTTTTTCTTTCATTTTGTTGATAAATGAAGTTCTTTTCTTTTTTCTTTTTTTACTTTTTCAATTTTCATCTTAAATTT
>JACEEZ010006243.1:10000-92120 GCA_016584305.1 Chionoecetes opilio | reverse complement strand
TCCCAGATTCTTTGAAATTCAGGTTTTGCTTAAAATGAAAGTAGAAAATAGAAGTGTTAATAAGCATAGAGTACCTGACTTATGAAAGGCTAATTATGCAGGATTAAGAAGACACCTGGAGGGGATTAACTGGGGGTGTAGGATGGAGTCGAAGGAGTAGTCGGAGGTCAGGGCGGAGAGAGGTGTCAGTGAGATTGGGGCTGATGAGGGTTATACATTATTTGTAAGGAATTTGATTGCACGACAGAAAAAGAATATTCCTTATAGGGCGATAAGATCAAGGAAAAACGACCCCATATGGATGACTGCGAATTTAAAACACAACATCGGAGTAAAAAGAAACACGTACATACATAAGGGTCAAGGCTGGACAGGTGAGCAGAGACCAGTATGACGTGATGGCGAGGACAGTGAAAAGATTAACAAGAGCAGCAAAGAACAATTAAGGGATTACGGTCGCTGGCCAGGCAAAGACCGACCCGAATTTTTTTTTCAGGTCTATAAGACAAAGACTAGGGATTTAGTGGGGCCGTTAAAGATAGGGCAGGGTGAGATTGTAAGTTCTGATGATGATATGTGTAAAATTTTAAATGATTATTTCTTGTAAGTGTTTTTATTCAGGAGGATATACAGACGATACCTGATAGTGAACAAAGGTTTAAAGGAAGCGATGATGAGAAACTCAAAGATTTTGTGATAACTAGAGATATATATGGTACAAGAAGGTATAGATAGAATGAAGTATTTTAAGTCACTGCAGGACCAGATGAAGTTTATCCCAGAGTATTAAAAGAATGCAAAGAGGTTGTTAGTGAGTCGTTAGTGCACATTTTTAGGAAATCAGTTGATATAGGCGAAGTGATGTTAATGTGGAAGAAAGAAGATGTAGTCCCCATATTTAAGAAGGGTAATAGAGGACTAAATTTAATGTCAAATTATCGACCCGTTAGTCTAACGTCAGTGGTAGGTAAATTATTGGAATCTGTTATTGAAAAAAACATTAGAGAGCATTTAAAAAAAATAGTTTGGTCAATGATTCACAACATGGATTCACCAATTAAGGGTAGGTCATGTCTCACCAATTTATTGAGTTTTTTTAGGAAAGTTTATGAGACGCCAGATGATGATAAGGATTATGATATAATATACCTAGACTTTAATTTAGCAAGGCATTCGCTAAGGTACCACACGAGAGACTCTTAAATAAGGTTTAAGGCTCATGGAATAGATGGGAAGGTTCTTCGTTAGATCAGAGTTCCATGGCTAAGTAATAGGCAACAAAGGGTTACAACTAATGGTTCTAAATCTGAATGGTGGCAGGTGACAAGTGGGGTTCCACAAGAGTCTGTTTTGGGTCCATTACTATTTTTGAATTACATCAACGACTTGGACAATGGGATTTGCAGTGATATCAGCAAGTTTGCTGATTATACTAAGGTAGGTACGTAGGATTATTAGATCACAGTCTGATGTAGCTAAACAGATTGCAGGGAGACTTAGATAAACTTAATGATTGGGTAGTCAGATGGCAGATGGAATTTAATATTGATAAGTGCAGCGTTATGAATGTTGATAGAAAAAACCCTGGTAATAGATACACCATACGCAATGTATCGCTGAAAAGATCAGAAGGTGAAAAAGATCTTGGAGTGAGGGTGAGCGATCAGACCTCCGACCTAGAAAACAAAAACAATGTATTGAGGCTAGAAATAGATCGAGCTAATAGAGTGTTAGGATTCATTACCAGAAGTTTTAAAAGTAGAAGCTAGTGCGGAAGTTATTCTAAAGCTTTATTTGGCTCTAGTCAGACCTCACCTAGACTATGCGCAGTTCAGTTTTGGTCTCTATATTACATGATGGATATAGCCTTGTTAGAAACAGTGCAGAGAAGGATGACCAAAATGATTCAAGGGATGCGTAGCTTTAGTTATGAGAAGAGATTGAAGCTATTAAATTTACACTCACTCGAGAAACGTAGAGTAATAAGAGGTGATCTGATAGAAGTTTTTCTGATATAAGTTTTGAAGTGGATAAAGAGATACAATAAAGGAGAGGTAGGAAAAGTTCCTACGGCTATTAACCAGGGTAGAACAAGAAGTAACGGATTCAAGCTGGAAAAGCGTAGATTTGAAAAAGAAATAGGGAAAACTGGTTCACAAATAGGGTGGTAAATGATTGGAATGGACTCAGTAGGTAGTAGTTAGTGCAGAGTCATTAGGGAGCTTTTTTTTTAGAAAAGGAGGCTAGATAATTTCATGGATGAGGATGAAAAGTGTATATAGGTAGTGTTAAGTAACAGGAACTACCTTGTGTAGGTCTCACGGCCTCTTGTAGCTTCCTTATTTTCTTATGTTCCAAAGGCCATGAACATTGAGCATGAGAAATAACCACCTGAAATATCAAGATTAAGATCAAAATCATGTAAACAGTGAAACTCGGTGACTCAGCACACACGTCGGGCTTTTGGCTCATATCCTCAGTGTCTCTTTATCTTGTGGTTTTATTAGACAGCCTTTAAGGTCAGAATGGCCACCAACTTTAAGGTACTGAGTGAAGACAGTCAGTTCCAGACAGAGCTGACGCAGGCTGGCGGCAGGCTGCTGGTGGCGGACTTCACCTCGGCCAGGTAAGGACGGTGTTAGGGCACTTCATAAATAACTCTGGGTAATTGAGAATTATATATGTATAGGTAATATTCTAGAGTCCAATCCCTCTATTGGTATTATTCCAGATGAACACCGGGTAAAAATGGACGAGAGTTTCGCGGTCGTTTTCAGAGACACCGACTATTTTTTCTTGGCCTACAATAGGTGCTTGTTCTAATGGAGATAGTTTTATTTTGCGCAAAAAAAAAAAAAAAAATTTTGAAAAAATATGAAACTTAACCTAACCTTATAGGTTTTAATGAAACCTAACCTAACCTTATAGGTTTTAATGAAACCTAACCTAACCTTATAGGTTTTAATGAAACCTAACCTAACCTTAACCATAAAGTATACCTTTTTTAATTTTTTTTTATGAGTTTGCGCAAAATAAAACTATCTCCATTAGAACAAGCCCCTATTGTAGGCCAAGAAAAGATAGTCGGTGTCTCTGAAAACGACCGCGAAACTCTCGTCCATTATAACCGAACACCGAATTCACTTCGGTGGACGAAACTTTTTTTTCTGGTGAGTTTTGATGCGTTTTGAATTAATCTGCAAACCGTTTCTGTCAATTTTTGTAAATTTTCAATTTTTTTTTCATGTTTTTTTTGTTAGGTAAAGGTTAGGTATAGGTTCGGTTAGGTTCAATTTGTTTACCTAGTTACTTGGTTTACTTGGTGTTGTTGAGAGGCAAGGCCTCACAGTGGTGGTGGTCCACCGGTGCTTCCAATCCTGGCATCCCTATCTAACAGGGCCACCTGGTCCGGTCGGGTGTTGGAGGGGTAAATTTCCAGATAAACACCGAACTTCCTTTGGTGGACGAAAATATTTTTTTCTGGTGAGTTTTGATGTGCTTTGAATACTCTAGATTCTAGAATACACTGAGCTCGATCTGCCATCTGGTGGCCGTCTGGGAACTTCCCGGCAACTCAGAATGTCGGGTCTCGGGGTGTCGGGCTTGACTTATTTTCCAGTATTCCCTACCAAACCAGCTACAATTAAGTGTTGTCATGGTCAACATAGGCTTATGCAAAACGAAAATATACAAGTTTTACATTATTCATGGCATTATAACGAGGATTGTTGGCAAAATAGAAGCATTCGTTCACAGGTGTCCTACAACATTCTACTAAATACAGTAGAGGAATGCTTCAAGGCGGGTGTATGGGTTAATATTACCTTCTCTTTGCATACATGGAGGTAATATTAACCCATACACCCGCCTTGAAGCATTCCTCTACAGTATTTAGTAGAATGTTGTAGGACACCTGTGATCGAATGCTTCTATTTTGCCAACAATCCTCGTTAGGGTGTATACCCAATGCGGCCGCGGTTCCCATGCGACCGCCTACGGCAATATAAGTAACTTTTAGGGGGTTATATTGAGGTTAGGTTAGTAACTTTTAGGGGGTTATGTTAGGGTTAGGTTAGTAACTTAGGGGTTATAGTGAGGTTAGGTTAGTAACTTTTAGGGATTATAGTGAGGTTAGGTTAGTAACTTTTAGGGGTTACAGTGAGGTTAGGTTAGTAACTTTTAGGGGTTATAGTGAGGTTAGGCTAGTAACTTTTAGGGGTTATAGTGAGGTTAGGTTAGTAACTTATAGTGAGGTTAGGTTAGTAATTTTTAGGGGTTATAGTGAGGTTAGGTTAGTAACTTATGACATATCTTATGTTTAACATATAGTTATATATGTTAAACATAACGTACAATAAACATATACGTATAACAATAGTTTGCTCCGTGCGACTGCCCTCTGTATATGTGGATCATACGGGTGGCCGCATTGGGTGGCGACCCTCGTTATAATGTAAAACTCTTATATTTTCATTTTGCATAAGCCTATGTTGACCATGACAACACTTAATTGTAGCTGGTTTGGTAGGGAATAATGGAATATAAGTCAAGCCCGACACCCTGAGACCCGACATTCTGAGTTGCCGGGAAGTTCCCAGACGGCCACCAGATGGCAGATCGAGCTCACTGTTATAGAGTATTATCTGCTAACATTTTCTGTCGCAAATCTTTTTTTTTTTTTGCAAAAAGGACAAAAGAGAAAAAAAAATGGAACCTAACCTAACATTTACCTAACCTAACCTTTACCTAACCTAACATTTACCTAACCTAACCTTTACCTAACCTAACATTTACCTAACCTAACCTATACCTAACCTAACCTAACCTTTACCTAACTAAAAAATACTAACAGAATAAAAATACTAACCTTTATCTAACAAAAAAAAAAAAAAAAAAAATTGCGACAAATGGTTAGCAGATTAATTCAAAACACATCAAAACTCACCGAAAAAAAAAGTTTCGTCCACCAGAGTGAATTCCGTGTTCATCTGGAATAATATCGTTTGAGGTCCTACACTTGGCAGTGTATCCCGGTACTGGAGGTTCATCCGGCACTGTCCGTAGTATCTTGTCCAGACCATATTTAAACGTGTTGACAGAGCACCCTTTGATGTTTTTCACATTTTTGTGGAGGCTGTTGAAGATTTTGGGCCCTTCATGAGCCAGACTGGCAGCCAGTAAGGTCTTGCATCTCCCCGGGGCCTTTGAAGGGAGGGTTCTTCTACTGCACTTGCGTCCAGTCTGCTCATTTAAGTGTGCCTGAAGTGCCGAGGACGTGGGGTCTGGCACCTGTTTCTCCAGGACCTTCCATATATAGATGGCACGGTACCTTTCTCTCCGTCATTGCTGTGAGTAGATTCCCAGTGTTTTGAGGCGGTCCCAGTAGTTAAGGTCATGTAGTCCTTTGATGTGTTTGGTAAATGACCTCTGAACAGCCTCAAGTCTCTGGATGTCAGCTTTCTTGTGAGGTGATCACAGCTGGCTACAGTAATCCAGTAAGGGCTGTACCAGGGCTTTCCAGAGGGTTAGCATGACCTCAGGTTCCCTGGAGGCAAAAGTTCTCATGACCCAGGCTGCCATCCCCCTTGCCTTCCTCACAGTCTCTGATGTGGTGTGAGAAGGAGCCATCATCACTAAGGTAAACTCCAAGGCACTAGACATGAGGTTCTTGTTTTTTGTTCTTGTTTTAGGGCTGCGAGGATCCCTTGGGGTACACTATGAGCCCTGGTGATGTCCTATGATGCTATCACAGGCACGGTAGTTGACCTGTCTTCCTCAGGAAGGCACAGGTGAGGCGGATGACAGCGTGTTGCCGTGAGGGGGGGACGCCAGCCGCCGCCAGCAGGGTGGGCAGGTCACAGGCGGCGACGTTCAGGGCGATGAGTTGAGTGTGTAGCACTACACGGTGGGAGTGGAAGCGCGGACACTGCAGCAGAAAGTGTTCAATAGTCTCAGAGACATTCCTGCACCAGGGGCAGTGGGGGTCAGGAGACGGTGTAGGTGAGCAGTGAGCATCATGTGTCCCAGGCGGAGGCGGGTGAGAGTGACATCCAGGACGCAGGACTTTTTCCGTATCCACGGCTGAGGGGAAGAGTCACTGCGGTACTGGCCCATGGAGGGGATGCGGAGGGCATCGCTGAGCGTGTTGTTCCAGGTGGAGCGGCAGACCCGTGAGATGAGGCGTGTGGCTGTGGAGAGCGGCAGAGGGAAGGGGGTCGTGTTTACCTCTGTCAAGGCCATCTTGGCAGCAGAATCTGCTACCTCGTTGCCTGGGATACCAGCGTGGGAGGGAACCCACTGGAAGACGATATCCCAGCCTTCGGTGGTAAGGTGGAGAAAGGCTCTCTGGACGATGTGGACGAGGGACGTGGATGAGTGGGGGTGGCGGGAGAGGAGGAGGTGGAGTGAGGAGAGGGAGTCTGCGTAAATCACAGCCTTGCCCTTGGTATGACAGTCGGCAAGGTGTGTGATGGCCTGGTGGAGGGCATAGAGCTCTGACGTCAGGACTTCCGTCTCCGGTGAGAGCCTCCATGTCCTGCAGATGGAGTTGGCAGGGTCATAGACGGCTGCCGCCGTGGAGGGGGGTGACGGGGAGTGGGAGCCATCGGTGAAGAGCTTAATATGGTGGTGGTACAGCGTCCTGTCCATCTGTCTGAATAGCGTTGCCGCCAGAATACCTGCAGAGTGCCGAGGGGGGAGGCCTGGAAGGTGCAGGGTAAACTTGGAGGAGGTGTTCCAGCCAGGGTGGGAGGGGAGAGTGTAGGCTGGTGGGTTGTGGTGATGGTGGCGGTAGGCTGAAGACGGTGAGAGCCAGCAGGGCTCTAACCAGCAGTGGTTGTCTGGCACCCGGAGACCAAACAGGCGTGTGATGGTCCACACCAGAGTTGGTGTAGAGCAGTGGTTCCCAAACTTTTCTGGTTGCGATCCTAAATATAATCTTGGACTTGCCTCACGACCCTTAATGCGTGTACATGTACCGCATTGTTAATTACCAATAATTTTAATGTTACACTAATTATAATTTTACAGTTTTTTTCCATAACTATATTATTAACAAACGGTGTTACTTTTTTGGTGGCTAACCGTAGTGAGATGCTACTTTATTCTTTTGAGTTTTGACTGCATGCTTATATATTGCTATATATGTGAAAATAGATTAAAACACAAATATGACCAAACTCAAATTAGAGGTACATACAGCTATCAATTTTACTATAACTGAGAACTAACATAGTGAGAAGAATAATTTTTCATTCGGTAACACGTTTTAGAAAAAAAAGAAAATAATTGTGTGGTTAAATCCAAACCGTCATCACGGTCGCTGGGCATCAAACACTCAACGCTAAAAAATAACACTTATCTGTATCTGTTCAGATGCTTCAGTTCTATCAAAAACACACTTAGATTATAATTATAAGATATTTAAAAATTGG
Source organism: Chionoecetes opilio (assembly GCA_016584305.1). Lineage (NCBI taxonomy): Eukaryota > Metazoa > Arthropoda > Malacostraca > Decapoda > Majidae > Chionoecetes > Chionoecetes opilio. Next base: position 84,687 of record JACEEZ010006243.1, on the reverse strand, counting down.
CTTCTGTAAGAACCAAATGATATAAATTAAGAATATAGGAAGATATTATTTGTGGGCTTTTTTTTAACCAGCGACCACATGGAGTATTGATTACGAACTTTGATAAGGGAATTTAAAAAAAAAGTTTTCTCAGTGGCTACCATGAAACCGCTTCATTTTGTGCGTGAGACCCTCTAAATTGGGCTTTATGATGATTGTTAGAGCACAACACAAGTCATGCTGGGGATTCAAGCGGTTCCTTGCTCTAGTCTTGATCGTAACAAGACTTCAAAACCCTTGTTCACAGAGATATGTTGTTGGAAAAGGGAGAAAAGCTTTTACAGCCTCCAGAATCAGAAGTGCCTTAGTCTTGAGTTGATTTCAAAATTATGAATACTGGAGGTTTTCAAAGCGCTGTTTCTGCACTTGATTTTCCTGGAGGTCTACAAGTTCTTCTTGAAACCCTGAATATCTTCTCAAACTTCACTGACGTTCATTGAAAGCATTCCTGATCCAGCTATATCTCTTGAGATGGGTTTTTTTTTTGGGAAAAATCCCTGTCATTTCTTCTTGAAGGTTTTTTAGATGACTTCGTAAATAACTTTTAATGGAAAGCAAGGGATATTTCTGACCGGAATCTTCCAGCACATCACGTAGTTCTATAAAGGCTGCTTTTTTCCTTTGACCAGCTTTTCTTTCCAAGAGCAAATTTTTTCTTGAATGAGACAATTTTTCACCGATGTCCACCATGGTATGATTTTGGTCCTGCCTGTCTAAATTCAGTTCATTCAGGTGCCTGAAGATGTCGCCCAATAACCCAAGCTTTGCCAGCCACAGCATCTTTAAAGCAGTCTGCCAGTGCATGCTTTTTTTTTATCTCACAGAAAGATTAAATTTTTAGATTTTGTTCATAAGTCTTCCGAAAGTTTTTCTATAAGATACCCAAAGGGGACATCAGAGTGAGGGATCACGTTTGGTGATGTGATCCCATGTCTTTACAAAATACTGTATTATGGAATATGTGAGTTTAAAGCCCTGGCCTTTACAAACTGCAAAATTTAGATAGCACTATTTTAAATGGCATGGAGTCTGGTTACAAAAGATGTTAAGCAAGGTTTTTCTCAATGTTAAAAACAGTGAAAAATTATGACATCAGGGTTTTCTGCTTTAATTAAAGCGGTAACAAAAACCCACACGGACTTCCCACTATTTATGGAGCTCCATCAGTGCACACAGCCAACAATTCAACCAGTATAGATCATGTTTCTTGAAAAAAATTGTTCATAATATTAAACATTTATTCGCCAGTGGTTGGTACTTGACAGAGCACTGCAGAAGAAAAATTATTCCAGAATACCATCTCCTCTGTACCCTTACAGATCGAATAGTCAAAAAAAACACAGTTGAGGGTCACCTGCAATATCCACTGACTCATCCGTCTGCAAAGAAATGTATCTGCTTTTTCTAAATCAGTTGAACCAAAATATCTTTTTAAATGAGATAAATTTACGTTTAATGCTATTTTATTGTTATTGATAGAAAGTGGTACCGATTCAACTTCTTTGGCAATATCTGCCCCAACAGATTTTACCATTCCCACTGCTGCTAGTTTTACCAGCTCCTCTCCTAGGTTATGAAGTTTTTTGCATTTTGGCAATTATCCATGGCCACTTCAAAGGACGCCAAGGAAACTTTCTCCAGAGAAAAAACTGAACTCGAGGGAGCATCAATCCGACTTAGTTTACATATTATTCTTGGCCTATGTGCCTGTAGGCCTTACCTCCACCTCCAGGGTGGGATGGTAGGCCCTGGAGGTTAAACTCGAGGACGGGTGATTAGATGGCCCTCGCCCGTGGTGGCCAACATATTTTTTTTATAGTGACGCCTGTGATTAGATGCCCCCCTGTGTCCTCCGATGCACTCGCAATCGAAGGTTAGATTAAGGGGTAGCATGTGGGTGTTCTTGGGCCACTCGACGATTGAAGACAGATTTTAAGTGGACTTTGGTTCTCATCGGGGATCAAAACTCGGGTCACCGAGAACGCCACTCGGAGACCCTAACCACTCTGCTACCGCCTACCCCGCCCTCATGCTGTGCTACTGGAGTAATGCAACTATATATTGTAATATTTCTGAATTCGACTTAACTGTAATTTAAAAACTCTCCCTTTATATTGTACTATCATAATTATGCCTTTTTTTGGGGGCAAACCATCCAGCGACCCTCAGAAACACCCTCGCGACCTCATTTGGTCGCGACCATGGGTTTGGGAACCACTGTGTAGAGAGTAGCAAGGGGGTGAGCGGGGCAAGCAAAAGAGGCGGTGGTAATGCTGGCACAGAACCCCTTCTGTGGGCTGACAAGGGGAGGATACCACTCTCAGCATGCAGAGAGATAACAGGGGAGGATTTCATGGCCCCCATGGAAATCCGAAGGGCAGCATTCTGGAGAGGATCCAGCCTGGTGAGGACAGTCCGTGCCGCTGACCCATAAATGGGTGCTGCTGTACATGATTTTGGGTCTTTATGGTGGCAAGATAGTACTGGAAGAGATCTCGGGTGGCACCCCAACGGACACCAGGAATCCGTTTCATGACGTCCAGGCGCTTGATGCAGGAGGTGCGGAGATAGTCTATGTGCCTGGCCTAGGAGAGGCACACAGGAGAGGTCCAGCTGCAGCCCCAGGAAGGTGTGCGTCCTGGAATAAGGAACTGCCCGGCCGCAGAGTTGGAGTGTAGGTGGGGAGGGAAGCCGCTTAAGGGTGAAACACATAAGCGTGCTTTTAGGACCACTGACCTTAAGACCCCAGGTGGTCACCCAGTCACCGAGGGAGGTTGCCGCTTCTTGCAGGTGGGTCTGCGCCTGGGCCAATGTTGGTGCCCGGCTGACAATGGTGATGTCGTCAGCGTTGATGAGGAGGTGGGAGTGAGCGTGAATGCAAAGATCAGAGAGGAGGACGTTGAATAGGAGAGGGCTTAGGATGGAGCCTTGAGGAACGCCTCTGCGAATGGGACGGGAGGGTGACAAGGAGGCACCCACAGCAACCTGATAGGAGCGACCGTCAAGGAAGTCCCGGACCCAGGCAAGAGTGGCCCCGGTAATGCCCATGCCAGCCAGCTTGAAGAGGATACCCTCATGTGGTGCTGTGTCGAAGGCTCCTTCCAGGTCAATGAAGATGGTAGTCATGACCTGGTACTGGCGGTAGGTGTCACAAACATGATATTCAATCTGACGCAGCACGTCCAGGGTGCCTCAACGGGGGTGAAAGCGGACTGCTCCTCTCTCAGCAAGCGCTTCTCCTCGAGCCACCAGGAGAGACGTGTGGACACCAGGCACTCCATCAGCTTCCCAATGCAGGAGAGGAGTGCCATGGGCCTGTAGGAAGACGGGAGTGTTGGGTCTTTACCGGGTTTGGGGATGGGGATGAGGACTGAGGGCTTCCAACAGGTGGGGTACTTCCGTTTCCCAGCTGGAGTTGTAGAGGAGCAAGAGGTATTCCTGTAGGGGGGGGGGTGAGGAAGTCATAAGTGATGTGGTCTCGTCCAGTTGCCTTGCCGCATGTGTGGACAGGGCCGCATCCAGTTCCCGCCGGGTGAAAGGTTGTGCGAGATCCGGGATACCTGGGGAGTCAACGGAAGTGGAGACAGCACGGTGGAGGTCTGCCGGAGGATGAAGAGGAGGGGGAAGGCCGAATCTCAGGTGGTAGTGGTGGGCCAGGGCCTCCGCCTTCTGGGGGTCATCCAACGGGGACCAGGCACCGTCTGTCAGGGGGATGGGGTGGCGCACCTTCTTGCCCTCCATGGAGTGCAGGAAGTCCCAGGTTCTCTTGGTGGAGGAAGAGAAGGAGAGGGAGGAGCAGTGGGAACCCCATGCACTCCTCTGGGCCTTGAGGATGGTCTTGGCGCAGGGGGCATCAAGACGACGGTAGTCTTTGCCAGCCTGCATTGTAGGTGTCCTTCGCCACTGATTCCATGCTCGACGGCGGGCCAGGACCGCTTGGGCACAGTCATCATTCCACCAGGGCTTCCCCGGACGACGGGGTGTGCGAAGGGTGGCAAGGTGGAAGGCAGCCGCACCCGCTGCGGCCAGTGTCTGTTGTATTGACGTCGCCGCGTACTCCAAGGGCAGAGTGGAGAAACCTGTTGAAGGATGGAGGGCCTCCCGGAAACGAGGCCACTCGGAAGACGAGATCTTCCATCAGGGCAGGCAGCCAGGGTGGGGTCTCGGGGGGGTCTGTGGGACAGAGGCCAGGACAGGAAGGTCACTCCCCATGTAGGGCACAGTGGAGAAGGTGGTGTTGAACACTGGGTCACCGAGGAAGAGATCCAGGACCGAGGAAGCACCAGTGTGGGGATTGAACCTGGTGGCCAGGCCGGGGGGGCTCAACAGGGACAGATGGGGAGAATCAAGTATAACTTGAAATAAGGCATTCCCCGCGGTGTTCCGATGATGGAAGGGCAGGCCCGGGTCCCAGCACTGGTGGTGAGCATTGAAATCCCCCATGATGATCACCGGGGGAGGGAGAGAGGCGATGTAGTGCTCAAACTCCCGGGAAGTGGCGGCACCACCTGGGTTGTACACCACTGCCACGGTGAGCCAACCCCTTTGTAGGCTAACCCTGGCAGCAACTACCTCCAGGTGGCCACCTGGCCACTGAGGAAGGTGAAGCAGGGAGTGCATCAGGACATCACGGAGGGCAAGAAGGACACCCCCACCACGGCCCTGTTGGCGGTCTCGCCTGAGGATGAAATAACCCGGTAGGGTGAGGGCGAGGTGTGGGGGGAACCAGGTCTCACACAACCCGACCACCAAGGGAAGTGTATCCCGCAGGTAGGTCTGGAGCTCCGCTGTCTTCCTAAGGAGAGACCTGGCATTCCAGAGGAGAAAGGTGAGGGCCATATCCTATTGAAATAGAGAGGAGATGAGCATGGAGTGGGTGGGCCACAGATAGGTGAGAATGTCTGGCACAGGTGTACCCTTCTGGTAGAGGTGATGACCCTTCCAGAGGAGGGTGAAGAGTAGGGTGCCAATAGCGCATAGGGGTAATTTTTCAAAGTCAATATGTTTTCACGTACTTTTGTGGTATTCTGCCTTGTACTTAGAAACTGTCGTGTGCAAAGTTTCAGGCTAATCGGTTGATATTTAGAGGTGGCGGATCGATCTTGAACATTTCCTCTTTTCGCCCTCAGGTCATGACCACGAGAAAGCAAACTGAAGTTTGGCTTCTTGGCCATAGTGTTCCTACTATCACAGGAGCAAAACTTCCCAGCCGTGGAGACGTTTTACGACAATCTTTCTACGCACACAAGGAAGAGAAGAAGACGGTGCAGCAGAGTGCAGCTGAGGCTGCAAAGGAGGTCCTCGACTTCTGGACACGAGCTAGGATCCCCACCGTCGCAGAAACTAGCGTGAGGAGGAAGATTACTGGACTTTTCGACGAGTGGAAGATCCTGAGCAAAAGCAAGAATAACTCTGGAGTCACGCCTGCCGAAAAACAGAAGACCTTCCAAGAAAGTCTCCCAGACCTTTTGGACATCGCCCACTCCGACGCCCTCACTCTGATGACCATTCCTGAAGACAAGGAATTCCTTCTTGCCCAGCGGGAGAAGGGGAGGCGGGGTTCGATGGCTGGTCTGGACAAGAAGCTGAAAGAATCGGTTTGCCGACGTGAAAGCTCTCTCTCATGTAGCCGTCAACAGACGCCAAAAGGAGAAGAGATGGTGGAGCTGGAGTCGTCATCGTCTGAGTCATCAAGTCCAGCCAACGCTGCCAACACATCGACTTCTTCTTCCGACGCCGGGGTCGCTTCTCCACCAAAGCGATTGAGGACACGGGGCACGAAGTCCGTCCTATCCCCTGATCTCGTCAGAGCCCTTGACAGAACTGGGGTCAGTAGCCGCCAAGCCCTTTGAATTGTGGCGGCTACGGCAAGTAGCTTGGGCCACGATCCACAAGAGCTTGTGCTGAATCCCGAGTCCATTCGACAGGCAAGAGCGAAGTACAGGTCCACTTTGGCGAAGGACATCAAAGAGACTTTCAGTCCTCTTACCCCTCTTACCGTTCATTGGGACGGGAAGATCCTTCCTCAGGACGATGGCACTCGCGCCGAAAGACTCGCCATCCTCGTCACAGGAGAAGGAGTGGAGAAGCTCCTAGGAGTCCCGAAACTGCACTCCGGAACTGGTGATGCCGCGCTACAGCTGTGTTCGAGGCTCTAGAAGACTGGGGGGTCCAGGAATGAGTCGTGGCGATGTGCTTCGACCACACCAGTGCCAACACTGGAGCCATCAATGGTGCATGCACCATCTTGCAACAGAAGATCGGCCGACCCCTCGTTTCACTTGCTTGCCGTCATCACGTCCACGAACTTGTCCTTGAGAAGGCCTTTTCTACGTGTTTGGGTCATCTTCTGGTCCTGAGATCACCATCTTCTCTCGCTTCAAGGACTACTGGTCTTACATCAACCAGTCGGCAATAAACCCTCCCACCAACGAAGATCTGCCGGAGACTCTGGTCTCCAAGAGGGAGATCTCATTCTAGGTTTGAAACGTCTGCTTCAGACAAAACAGCCCCGTGACGACTATAAGGAACTCGCTGAGCTGAGCATCCTTTCCTCGGCGGCGCTCTTCCGAAGACCTCGATCCGTAGCCCGGAGCGCTTCATCGAGCGCGTTGGATGGCGCGTATCATTTACGCTCTGAAGATGATCTTGTTTTGGGAGCAGCTGACTGGAGTCGTCACACCTCGAGAAATGTCAGCCCTCCAGCGGTTCTCATCGTTCGCAACCGAGATCTACGTCCTGCGATGGTTCGAATCGACGGTTCCATCTACGCTTTCCCCCCAACGATCTTGGATTCGCTAAGGACATCCTTCAGTACCACGACGAAAGTATTCGGAAGGCCTGCTTCACCACTCTGAGCCGCCATTTCTGGTACTTGAGCAAAGATCTCATTGGCCTGTCACTGTTCAACTCACGTCTCCCTGTCTCCGACAAACAAGCAATTGTACACAATGTACAGGCCATTCTCTACGATGAAGGAGCCGAGGAACCCGCCAAGCGAATAAACCTCCCATCATCACAAGTTCCTGCGGCAACACTGCCCTCCTTCGCCACGAAAAATTCCCTCCGCCTCTTCGAAGCTCTTGATATCAAGACCGACTTCCTGTCCGCCAACCCTCGGAAGTGGCAGGAAGAGGAATCGTACGTCGAGGCCTGCCGCCGAATCGAGGGACTTCGAGTCGTCAACGACACAGCCGAGCGAGGAGTGGCGCTCATCCAGTCCTTCAACCTCCGGCTGACCAAAGACGAGGAACAGCGCCAGTTCCTCCTCCAAGTTGTGGAGGCCCATCGCCATCAACAGCCCGGGACCTCGAAGGCTTCCCTTCCCCGACCAAGCCGGCCACAATGAGTGGGGTGGCTCCCCATGATACCCCCCCCACCGAGGGGCTAATACTCGCCAAGAGGGGGACCAGCAGCCCTGCTGGGGAAGGGATGTCTGGCTTGTCCGCTTTCAAGAGATGACATCCCCTCCTTAATAGGCCAGTGCATAAGGGTAAATAACAAAGTTGTAATCCGCCACCCCTAAATATCAACCGATTGAGGTCAAACTTTGCATACGATGGTTTCTTGCATAGATGCACCATTACACCAAAGTAGGAAGAAAAATTCAAACTTTAGATTTTTATTGGCACCCTAGTGAAGAGGGAGGAGATGATCGTATCCATTGAGGAGGCGGAGGAAGCCGGACCGGCAGCTGGGCTGGCAGGATCCCGAAGTGGAGTAGGAGGCCTTGGGGGCATAGCGGGGGACTGGAGCAAGGGGGCGGCATGGCGGAAGGTACGACCTGGTCCCTGTCCACGATGTGATGGGGAGCCGTGCGGCTGGTGTACCTCAACTACGACGGTGGAGTGGGTGAAGCCTGGGTCAAGATTTGAGGGGGTGGGGGTCGACGGAGGAGACAGATATCCGGACGAGCCACGGGGTTTACGCAGGTGACCGCGACGGCGTACCGGAGGAGGAGGAGTGCTGCCGGCCTCAGGAGAGATGACGGGATCCTGCGGCAAGGAGGCATCCTCTTCTAGGGCCTCCTGCAGTAGGCTGAACTGCCAGTGGTGATGGTGGAATAGGGCATACCTGGGTGGACCGCTGTAGCTGGGGGTAGATTAGGCGTAGCTGGTGCAGGCTTGGGTGGTGATGGTTGTGGCCTGCGGTAAGCCGGGAGGTTAGGCAGGTTGAGGTCCCTCAGCCGCTTGTTGATGGCATGTAGGGGCTTCCCCTCCCACGCCAAGTCGGCGTAGAGCTGCTGAGCCTGGCGGCTGAATGGGCAGTGTGCAGACCTGGGCCCTTGTGGACCCCCACACTGGAAACAGCGGAAGGGCCTGGTGCAGGTGATGTCGTCACGCCTGTATGGGTGAGGCCCGCTGCAACGGGAGCACCGCACCGGAGACCTGCAGGTGTTGAGGGAGTGGCCGATCCGATGGCACCCAGGGCAGCGGAGCAGAGGGAAGAAGTAGGGCCGGGCCCAGTACACCACCTGGGAGATGGACACCTTCGTGGGAAGGGTCCCCCTCAGCTTCAGGCGTAACCACTTCCCAGTGGCGGATCTTGGTAGATTGCGGGGCGGGATCCAAGTGATCTCGACCACCTCGTCTCCATCGAAAGGCCGAAGGCCTTCTGGACCTCATCGAGGACATTGTCGTCCGCCAGGGGCCCCACCCTGGGGTAAAGGTAATCAGGGCCTTCACGCTTAGCCCTGCGGCAGGTAACCTCCCATTTCCCCAGGGTAAAGGTGGCTTTCCCCAGATCTGGTACCTTGGGAATGTTGTGTTTCCAGACCACAACTATGAGGGCACTATCGTTTCCCAGGGCGGGTGTTTCCCCCTCGAGGATGTACGTACTTTCCGAGGGGGAAGAGGTGGAGAGCATGAGAGACCCTTCTGGGATTAGCAAAGACCCGCGCGCCTGATGCGGCCCGGAGGAGGAAGGACGCCTGAACACACTCAGCCGGAGGGGGCTGGGGGTCTGGGTCGGTTTGAGGGGCCTTATCAGGACCTTCCTGCGAGGGAGATGGAGCCTGCGCTCCCTTGCCGGCGGTGGAGGAAAGGTGAGGGAAGGACTCTTAGTCAACTTGGATATCCATGGCAGCCACGGATCCAGGTGACGTGTCCGCCATGGCTGGCAATGGAGACGTAAACACTGATGCATGGTAAGCAGCCTGAAACACCGCCCAGCGAAGTGTAGTATACCCACAATGGTCATGCACAGGCTGGCGATGGTAGCGAGGAGACAAGCTGGCACGTCTACACAACTGGGCTGGCAGACGGCAACTCCCTTGACATGAGGTGTTGGTGTGATCTGACTTCCTCCCTGTGTGTGCAGTGTAGTTGTTGCCTTGATGTTACAGTCAATGAGGTGTGGCCACACCTCAGCATTTCAAATTTTTCTTCATTGAATGTCATATTATTTGTTGTAGCCCAAGCATACACTTTATTCAGGTCCTCTTGCAGGTGCTGCACTTCTTGCACATTACTGATGGGGCGACTGATACTTGTGTCATCAGCAAAGGAGACAGGACTGAGTCACTTACTTCCTCTCCAATGTCTCTCATATGTATCAGGAAGAGGAGGGGACCCAATACTGAACCCTGAGGCACCCCGCTCATATCAGTGTCTTCTTTTGAGCTATGTCCGTCCACTACTACTGATTGGACTCTCTTCTGTAAGGAAATCATGGAGCCAAATTCCTAACTTGCCTCTTAACCCCAGAGCCTTGATTTTATGGAGAAGGATGCTGTGATCAACCTTGTCAAAGGCTTTAGCAAAGTCGAGAAACATCACATCCACATTATTTCCTGCTGCCAGGATCTCCAGGAACCAGTTGTAGTGTGCCAGGAGTTTTGAGAGAAGGATCTCCCTTTCCTGAAGCCATGGTTGGCTTTCTGTGTGAAGTTTTTTTCTTTCCATGTGAATAATAATTTTGTCCCACACACATTTCTCAAAAACTTTGATGAGGTATGAAGTGAGAGCAACAGGTCTGTAGTTCTTGGCCAGACTTTTGTCCCCTCCCTTGTATATTGGGCTTACAGTGGCTCTCTTCATCAAGACTGGCACTGTGCCTGCATCCAAGGAGCACCTCCATAATTTGCGGATCGGGTAAGCCAGGGCCTCACTGCACTTAAGGAGCAGGATGGCAGGTACTCCGTCCGGTCCAGCAGCTGCATTGGGTCTCAGCTCCCTAATGGCTCCCTGAATATCCTCAGTGGTCACCTCAATGTCAGTGAGGTGGTACTGGTGGTCTGAGTCCTCAGTGAAGAATGGTACTGGGTTGTGAACTATTGACTGACTTTGTGGGGTGCTGAAGACACTGCTATACTGCTCTGTTAATATTTGGCACGTTTCCTCGGGGTCTCTTGTTATTGTGCCCACATCTGTACGCAGCGGCCCAATCTGGCTCTTAGTCTTGGAAAACATTTTACAGTAGCTGAAGAAGGATTTAGGGTTGCACTTAATGTTGCTTACTACATGAGTTTCCTCCTCTGTCCTCTGATTTTCATTTGATTCTTTGATTTTGTGCTCAATTTGAGCTATCTTGGTGTTGATAGTAAGCTTTCTTTCATCCTTTAGGGTGTTAGCCATCTTCTTAAAGAGGGCTGCTCTCTTCCTCATTAATAATCTCCTGTCCCTTGGGATGTTATGGCGTTGGGTACCTGTTTTGGTCCTCTTTGCGGGGATATGTTTCTCACATATCTCCAGTATTACGTTGATAAAGGCTTGGAGCATGGTGTTTGGGTTGTTGCCTTTCATGATCTGGTCCCAGTTGGCCTCACCAAGACAGCACTGCATCTGATGCCACTATTGTGTCACTGAAAAACTTGTATTTTGCAAAGGGTGTAGGATCTGTTAAGGTTGTTTTTACTTGATCCATCTTAGCTTTCCTGTATGCTGTGTTGATGGTGACAAGGCTGTGATCCAAGTAAATTGTTTTCTCCGCTCGGTACGTACTTACTGCTTCTTGGTTGTTGGTGAAGAGAAGATCTAAAATGTTGCGTTGCCTGGTAGGCTTTGTTATCTGTTGTGAGAGAAAGACCTTTTCAGTAACCCCAAGAAGGAGTTTAGCTTGGGTCTACCAGGGTACCTCCAGAGATAGTGCCATCAGGCCATTGGATCAAAGGAAAGTTGAAATCCCCATAGAAGATGATATCTGGTATAGGTGTTGGTTGATCAGCAATTATTCTGTCAATATTGTCTATTGCCATTTTGAAATTTTCCAAAGTACACTGAGGTGGGCGGTAACAATTTATGATGATTAGGTTCATCGACTTAATGTGGATGGCTATTAGTTCTACTTGTCCATTTGAGAAAGAGAGTAGGGGTATTGTTTCCAGGGAGATATTGTGCCGTACGTATAACATGGCTCCTCCGTGGCTTCTTGTTTTCCTATCTGCTCTATATGGTGTGTAGTTGCTGAGGTGAATTTCCTCATCTTTCACTCCGCTCCTCAAATGCGTTTCACCGTCTCCTCAAATGACAGGTCATTAGGGAGCTTTAAAGAGGGGCTGGATAGGTTCATGGATGGGGAAGAAAGGTGGATGTAGGTAGTGTTAGGTGACAGGAACTACCACGTGTAGGCCTCGCGGCCTCTTGTAGCTTCCTTATTTTCTTATGTTCTTAACTTATTAGGGGGAGACCGTCGAATTTGCCGAAAAGTCTGAATGGACCCGTTTACTCACACCTAAAACACGGAGTATTATGAAGCTTTGGATGCAATATAGGCTACATATCACTGTACTCATATCCTTTTGCTGAGAAATGCACCATAAATGAAATATGGCTTTTTTTGGGCCAAAATATCACAACATGGCGGAACGCGCTGTGATTGGTTGTGACTTGTGACGGAGTTTACGTTAAGTCTCAGATCTCGCCCAGCTGATCGGCTTGTTTTGGCTCAGCAGACCGCCAGTAGCTACCTATCCATTCAACATGTCCCAGACAAAAAGAACATATCATGTTTGTTTTGTGCCAATGTGCAAAAACACCACAATCAAACTCCAGAAAAAGTGTTCATAACTATGCCTAAAGACAAGAAAAAGAGGAAACAGTGGTGGATGTCTGCAAGGCGTGATTTCTCGATGATGGAAAATTCATACTATTGCTGTAAAGACCATTTTGATGTATTATTAATGTATGTACTTGTGCATGGATAAGTAACTTGCAAATGATATGTAGCTGTGGGGCTTTAGCTGAGCTGTGATAAGTTGCGGGAGTGGTATGCACTATACAAGGCTTTTGAGATAGGGATGAGACAGGCTGGGTTTTTTCATGTTAAATATACAACACGCAATGAGTTAGGTAACATTCTAGAGTCCTTTCCCGCCCTTATTAGAGTTTTTTTCCTCCAGACCTTCACAGATCCCATTAGATACCTCTAAAATGTAATTATAAAGTGGGGGAGAGATGCCCCCTTCACCCCCCTCCCCTCCTAAATGACTCCCCTGGACCTCTCAAAAATATAATATGTTTAATATTACTAATCTAACCTCACTAATAACCTCGTAGCGAGACCCCCCCCAAAAAAAAAATTACTAACCTAACTAGCCTTACTAACTTGTATTACCCCTACTAACGTAAGATGACCAGTATTCTTCCTTCAAGTGATGTGGCAGGTATTCACTGTGTTTGTGAATATATGAGTTGTATTTATAGGGAAGAAGTGGATAGACCATATGGGCCATAAGTGGATAGACCATATGGGCCATAAGTGGATAGACCATATGGGCCATAAGTGGATAGACCATATGGGCCATAAGTGGCCCATGACACCAGGCAAGTGATTACTTTTGGGATCGGCATTCCTTATAGGGAGCTTAAAGTAATCGTCCAGACCCATTTTTTTTTTGCCTAATTATTCAAAACACCTAATCCACCAAAAATAATTGATTTCCAGGCCATATTTCCGTAAAAACACGACTTTTTTAAAACGCGCAATTTTATTTTTCTTCCCTCCAACAGGGCTACGAATATTATTGATGACGTCACAGGAGGAGCGGAGAATGTAAACAACAGTCTTCTCCCTGCGTGACACCTGTCGACAAATGTGATGATGAGCGATTGTACACACAAACCTCCATTTCCCGGATATCGGATTTGCCGAACAAAATCCGAGGTCCGGGAATACACACAAACCTCGATTTCCTGGACTAATAGGGGGGAGCACAGGTCCGGGAACCGCAAAACTCCGGGAATCGCAAGTATAAAAAAAAAAAAAAAAAAAAAGTCCGATGCCATTACCCACCCCCGGACGTTTATCCTACTCTAGAATTTACTGTCCGGCAACTGACAATATCAACTACCCCGCCGTGGACTTATACGTCCGCTGAGCATGCTGCCACCTGGCGGGAGGCAGCAGAAAGTGTTCAAGTCTCAAGAGACGTTCCTGCACCAGGGGCAGTAGGGGTCAGGGGACTAACGGAGGCTGTGCAGGTGAACCGTGAGTGTCGTGTGCCCAAATGTAAACAATACGACAGCTGAGCATGCTGCCACCTGGCGGGAGGCGCGGACACTGACCAGGGGTGACAGGAGACGCTCGGACCGCCGGACAACTTGGTCAATTTACGAACAGGACCAGGCATTTCAACGAAAAAAAAAAAAAAAAAAAAAATTGTCCGAGACCGACATATCCCCGGACCTCGGATTTTGTCCGGCAAATCCGATATCCGGGAAATCGAGGTTTGTGTGTACAGGTTGAAGTTCCCAAACTCGGCAACCTCGGGACCAGCGCCGAGCCGAGTAATGGAATTTTCCGACTTTGAGAACGTAGATATATTAGGGGAAAAAAAGCATGAAAATCACATGAAAAAAATCACAGAAAAAAAATATTTGGATTCTAATACGGTATATAATACGTACTGAGACGTACTTTTCTTTTCACTTCCACCAGTAGGTGTTCCTGGACGTTTGGGAGCCATAATACCAATAACAGACCTGTAGAAGTACACAAAATAACAGTGTACACAACTCTACAGTCAGAACACCACTGAACAATAACAACAAACAAATCGGCGGGAGAAACCAAGCGGCCTAGTGTGGTGGCACCTAGCGGCCAACCCGGCAACTACGCGCCGGGTTTTGGGTGTTCTTCCGGGTTTTGGAAAATCCGGAACCATAGCCGAGTTTTGGGTGTTGCCGAGTCTTGGGATGCCGAGTTTGGGAACTTCAACCTGTACTATGTCAGTCTAAGACAATTATTATTTTTTTTTTTTTTTTTTTTTTTTTTTTTTTTTTTTTTTTTTTTTTTTTTTTTTTTACGTTGAAATGCCTGGTGCTGGTCGTAAATTGACAAAGTTGTCCGGCGGTCCGAGCGTCTCCTGTCACCCCTGGTCAGTGTCCGCGCCTCCCGCCAGGTGGCAGCATGCTCAGCGGTCGTATTGTTTACATTTGGGCACACGACACTCACGGTTCACCTGCACGGCCTCCGTCAGTCCCCTGACTCCCACTGCAGGAACATCTCTGAGACTATTGAACACTTTCTGCTGCCTCCCGCCAGGTGGCAGCATCCTCAGCGGTCGTATTGTTTACATTTGGACACACGACACTCACGGTTCACCTGCACAGCCTCCGTTAGTCCCCTGACCCCCACTGCCCCTGGTGCAGGAACGTCTCTTGAGACTATTGAACACTTTCTGCTGCCTCCCGCCAGGTGGCAGCATGCTCAGCAGTCGTATTGTTTACATTTGGACACACGACACTCACGGCTCACCTGCACAGCCTCCGTTAGTCCCCTGACCCCCACTGCCCCTGGTGCAGGAACGTCTCGAGACTATTGAACACTTTCTGCTGCCTCCCGCCAGGTGGCAGCATGCTCAGCGGACGTAAAAGTCCGCGGCGGTGTAGTTGATATTGTCGGTTGCCGGACAGTAAATACTAGAGTAGGATAAACGTCCGGGGGTGGGTAATGGCATCGGACTTTTTTTGTTTATGTTTTTTTTGTTTGTTTTTGTTTAGAGGATAATTCCTGGACTGTTGCGATTCCCGGACTTTTGCGGTTCCCGGACCAGTGCTCCCCCCTATTAGTCCGGGAAAACGAGGTTTGTGTGTACTTCGGTGTCAGACAGTGAATCTGTCGGTGTTACAGATCTAGAGTACGATCTGAGACCTAGATAAATGACGCTGCTTGCGTATAATATGAGGAAAACGAACCTCAGATTGTGATGGGAGCCCAGCCCTATATGTTTGAACCAGAATATGAGGCGGACGAACAGATGTTAGCGGCAACAACAACCCCTTACACACAACAACCCCTTACACACAACAACCCCTTACACACAACAACCCCTTACACACAACAACCCCCTTACACACAACAACCCCTTACACACAACGACCCCCTTACACACAACAACCCCTTACACACAACAACCCCTTACACACAACAACCCCTTACACACAACAACCCCTTACACACAACGACCCCCTTACACACAACAACCCCTTACACACAACAACCCCTTACACACAACAACCCCTTACACACAACAACCCCTTACACACAACAACCCCCTAACACACAACAACCCCCTTACACACAACTACCCCTTACACACAACAACCCCCTTACACAACAACCCCCTTACACAACAACCCCCTTACACACAACAACCCCCTTACACACAACAACCCCTTACACACAACGACCCCCTTACACACAACAACCCCTTACACACAACAACCCCTTACACACAACAACCCCTTACACACAACAACCCCTTACACACAACAACCCCCTAACACACAACAACCCCCTTACACACAACTACCCCCTTACACACAACAACCCCCTTACACAACAACCCCCTTACACACAACAACCCCCTTACACACAACTACCCCCTTACACACAACAACCCCCTTACACAACAACCCCCTTACACACAACAACCCCTTACACACAACAACCCCTTACACAACAACCCCTTACACACAACAACCCCCTTACACACAACAACCCCCTTACACACAACAACCCCTTACACACAACAACCCCTTACACAAGTATGTTACACGCCAGTCCACCCCATTTACTACCACACCCCAGTCCACCCCATTTACTACCACACCCCAGTCCACCCCATTTACTACCACACCCAGTCCACCCCATTTACTACCACACGCCAGTCCACCCCATTTACTACCACACCCCAGTCCACCCCATTTACTACCACACGCCAGTCCACCCCATTTACTACCACACCCCAGTCCACCCCATTTACTACCACACCCCAGTCCACCCCATTTACTACCACCCCAGTCCACCCCATTTACTACCACACGCCAGTCCACCCCATTTACTACCACACGCCAGTCCACCCCATTTACTACCACACCCCAGTCCACCCCATTTACTACCACACGCCAGTCCACCCCATTTACTACCACACCCCAGTCCACCCCATTTACTACCACACCCCAATCACCCCATTTACTACCACACGCCAGTCCACCCCATTTACTACCACACCCCAGTCCACCCCATTTACTACCACACGCCAGTCCACCCCATTTACTACCACACGCCAGTCCACCCCCTTTACTACCACACGCCAGTCCACCCCATTTACTACCACACCCCAGTCCACCCCATTTACTACCACACGCCAGTCCACCCCATTTACTACCACACCCCAGTCCACCCCATTTACTACCACACCCCAGTCCACCCCATTTACTACCACACGCCAGTCCACCCCATTTACTACCACACCCAGTCCACCACATTTACTACCACACGCCAGTCCACCCCATTTACTACCACACCCCAGTCCACCCCATTTACTACCACACGCCAGTCCACCCCATTTACTACCACACCCCAGTCCACCCCATTTACTACCACACGCCAGTCTACCCCATTTACTACCACACGCCAGTCCACCCCATTTACTACCACACCCCAGTCCACCCCATTTACTACCACACGCCAGTCCACCCCATTTACTACCACACCCCAGTCCACCCCATTTACTACCACACGCCAGTCCACCCCATTTACTACCACACCCCAGTCCACCCCATTTACTACCACACGCCAGTCCACCCCATTTACTACCACACCCCAGTCCACCCCATTTACTACCACACGCCAGTCCACCCCATTTACTACCACACCCCAGTCCACCCCATTTACTACCACACCCAGTCCACCCCATTTACTACCACACGCCAGTCCACCCCATTTACTACCACACGCCAGTCCACCCATTTACTACCACACCCCAGTCCACCCCATTTACTACCACACGCCAGTCCACCCCATTTACTACCACACCCCAGTCCACCCCATTTACTACCACACCCCAGTCCACCCCATTTACTACCACACGCCAGTCCACCCCATTTACTACCACACCCCAGTTCACCCCATTTACTACCACACGCCAGTCCACCCCATTTACTACCACACGCCAGTCCACCCCATTTACTACCACACGCCAGTCCACCCCATTTACTACCACACCCCAGTCCACCCCATTTACTACCACACGCCAGTCCACCCCATATACTACCACACCCCAGTCCACCCCATTTACTACCACACGCCAGTCCACCCCATTTACTACCACACGCCAGTCCACCCCATTTACTACCACACCCCAGTCCACCCCATTTACTACCACACGCCAGTCCACCCCATTTACTACCACACCCCAGTCCATCACATTTACTACCACACGCCAGTCCACCCCATTTACTACCACACCCCAGTCCACCCCATTTACTACCACACCCCAGTCCACCCCATTTACTACCACACCCCAGTCCACCCCATTTACTACCACACGCCAGTCCACCCCATTTACTACCACACGCCAGTCCACCCATTTACTACCACACGCCAGTCCACCCCATTTACTACCACACCCCAGTCCACCCCATTTACTACCACACGCCAGTCCACCCCATTTACTACCACACCCCAGTCCACCCCATTTACTACCACACGCCAGTCCACCCCATTTACTACCACACGCCAGTCCACCCCATTTACTACCACACGCCAGTCCACCCCATTTACTACCACACGCCAGTCCACCCCATTTACTACCACACGCCAGTCCACCCCATTTACTACCACACGCCAGTCCACCCCATTTACTACCACACGCCAGTCCACCCCATTTACTACCACACGCCAGTCCACCCCATTTACTACCACACGCCAGTCCACCCCATTTACTACCACACCCCAGTCCACCCCATTTACTACCACACCCAGTCCACCCCATTTACTACCACACGCCAGTCCACCCCATTTACTACCACACCCCAGTCCACCCCATTTACTACCACACGCCAGTCCACCCCATTTACTACCACACCCCAGTCCACCCCATTTACTACCACACGCCAGTCCACCCCATTTACTACCACACGCCAGTCCACCCCATTTACTACCACACGCCAGTCCACCCCATTTACTACCACACGCCAGTCCACCCCATTTACTACCACACGCCAGTCCACCCCATTTACTACCACACGCCAGTCCACCCCATTTACTACCACACCCCAGTCCACCCCCTTTACTACCACACGCCAGTCCACCCCATTTACTACCACACCCCAGTCCACCCCATTTACTACCACACCCCAGTCCACCCCATTTACTACCACACGCCAGTCCACCCCATTACTACCACACCCCAGTCCACCCCATTTACTACCACACGCCAGTCCACCCCATTTACTACCACACCCCAGTCCACCCCATTTACTACCACACCCCAGTCCACCCCATTTACTACCACACGCCAGTCCACCACATTTACTACCACACGCCAGTCCACCCCATTTACTACCACACGCCAGTCCACCACATTTACTACCACACGCCAGTCCACCCCATTTACTACCACACGCCAGTCCACCCCATTTACTACCACACGCCAGTCCACCCCATTTACTACCACACGCCAGTCCCCCCATTTACTACCACACGCCAGTCCACCCCATTTACTACCACACCCCAGTCCACCCCATTTACTACCACACGCCAGTCCACCCATTTACTACCACACCCCAGTCCACCCCATTTACTACCACACCCCAGTCCACCCCATTTACTACCACACGCCAGTCCACCCCATTTACTACCACACCCCAGTCCACCCCATTTACTACCACACGCCAGTCCACCCCATTTACTACCACACCCCCGTCCACCCCATTTACTACCACACCCCAGTCCACCCCATTTACTACCACACGCCAGTCCACCACATTTACTACCACACCCCAGTCCACCCCATTTACTACCACACCCCAGTCCACCCCATTTACTACCACACGCCAGTCCACCCCATTTACTACCACACCCCAGTCCACCACATTTACTACCACACGCCAGTCCACCCCATTTACTACCACACGCCAGTCCACCACATTTTCTACCACACCCCAGTCCACCCCGTCTCCTACCACACCCCAGTCCACCCCGTCTCCTACCACACCCCACCCACACCCAGTCAACCCTCCCGCCACGCCTGCCCCCCCGGTTGTAGCCCTCACGCCGTGGGAGTGGGAGTCTTGGTGGTGATAGTGATGGTGGTGACGCTGTTTGTGTGGAGTGGCGTCGAAAAGGTCAGGAAAACACAACAGCATCCGGTGAGTGAGTGAGTGTGTGTGTGAGTGTGTGTGGTGAGTGTGTGTGTGTGTGTGTGTGTGTGTGGTGAGTGTGTGTGTGTGTGTGTGTGGTGAGTGTATCACTACAAATCCTTGCCAATTTCAACTTCCCGTTCCAATCTGCCCTAGTCCGCCGCATTAATCTTTTCAACACATTTAACATTGTCGTATCAGTCGGAAACGTGTGCAAACTTTTCTTGAAAGGCACAGCTGTCTTGCTGCACCCATAAAGGATGCATGCATGTGGCATATCGCAAAAAAAATCTATCAGAAACACCCAAAAATCTTCAAGTACCATATTTATCTCTTGTGTTTACGTGCTTCTGATCAGCGCGGGAAGAGGAGGCCTTCCTCCTGTTACGTCACCGAGCCATGCCGCATCGTCTGCTTGTCGTGAGGGGCGTTTTGGAAGCTCGGAATTTGCAGATTTTTATTGCGGATTATTTAAAAACGGCTCACTGGAAGCAAAAAGTGACAACATATTGTTGATATACTCGCTAATGACTATAATTTGATTGCATTAAATCAGAAATGATGAAATGGTCTGGACGATTACTTTAAATGGACCTGCAATGACATGTACAGCTAGACAGATAGACGAACTCATAGAGGAACAGGTAGAATGAGAGGTATGGCTTTCTTTCCCCACATAAGCAAAACATACACCCTTCGTCACTCTACTCACCACTTCATCACCGCTGCAACCTTTACTAACCTTACCTGGACATGGGCTGCACCCCTCCCACTAGTGCGGAATATTAACCAAATAATGAAAGCAATTTATCTGAGTGGAGTTTGTGTTGTGGGAGGCAGGTGTTAGGGTGATGAAGGGTGATGTTTTGCTTATATGGGGAAAGAAAGCCATATATCTCATTCTAGCCTCCTCCAGGTCTACTAAAGCATGCCGGGCAAGTCCCTATCCATTGTGAAGAAGACACAGATAGTAACCTTGTATCGAGGTGGGAAAACCATGGGCCAGACAGCGAGGGAGATGGGCATTTCCAAAAACACTGTCTCGGTCTGGTGCAGGCGGGTGCAAGATGGTGAGCTTGAGACAGCTTTGGCTCGGAAGAAAGGAAGGGCGACTAAGAAGAACTTCAAAGAAGGCTGATCAACTGCTCAAAAGGATTGTTATGAACCAGCCTTCAATTACAGGCAAGGAATTGAAGGCTCAAAACCCGGAGGTGTTCAGCAACGTGTCGGCAAGGACGATACAACATCAGTTGCAGACGTTGCTGGGACTACGCAGCCACACCGCTGCCAAGAAGCCTCTCCTTACATCAGCGATGAAAAAGAAGCGGCTTGAATTATGCAATAGATACAAGATGTGGGAGGAAGAGGAATGGGAAAGTGTGGTTTTCAGCGATGAATCGTGCTTCTATGTTACAAGGAGTGCTGGCAAGATGGTGAGATGTCCACGTGGGTCAAACCGCTTCCATCCCAAGACGGTGAAGCATGCAGCCTATGTCATGGTGTGGGGCTGCTTCAGTGGCCCCATGGGGGGCAGGTTCAGGGGAGGATTGTATTTTCTAACCAGAAATACAACGATGAATGGGGACAGGTATTGTGAGGTGCTGCAGCATCATCTGTTACCATTTAAGGAGATTTTGGACATGCGGGTGTTTATGCACGACGGCGCCCCCAGCCATAAAGGGGGAAAAAAAAGAAGTTCTTACAAGATAATGAGATTGAGGTATTGGATTTGCCTGGGAATTCCCCAGACCTTAATCCGATTGAAAATGCATGGAGCTACATGAAGAGGCGTCTCAGAGCGCTGGAGAGGGAGACCACACCAGTGCCAAGCTGCAGGACGCCATCAAGCGACTTTGGTGCAGTGAATTGGAAAGGCAATATTTTCTTGATTTATGTCATTCTATGCCAAAGTGCATTCAATATGTATTGAAACACAAAGGAGAAATTTCCAAGTACAGTCAAACCTCGATATAACGGACTAAAGGGGGGGAAGAGTGGTCCGTTAAAGCCAATTGTCCGTTATAGTGGGGATATTTTCCCAAGGGTGGAAAAATATATGAAAAAAACGGAAAAAATTGTGAAATAAATGAGAAATAATCACACACAACCAGACTGTGTAGCTGTGTTGGGAGATAAACAGTGACTGGAACTACATGCTGAATTTGGTCCGCTCCTACACGTGAAATAAATCAGAAATAATCACAAAACACAACCAGACTGTGTAGCTAGTCAAGCTCAAGCTCTAGAGAAAGGTAAACAAACAACAAGCCAGACACAGCCCGTGGCTGTCAAAGGTATTGCTTATTATCATGACTAATGCTCATTATTATATATATTATATGGTTGTGAAGTGCAGTTCTATACATGTGTCACTATTTAGGTCAGTGTAGCACTGCGTGTCACCTTGGATAAGGGTGATTTAGGGTGTTGAGGTGACAGGGAGACAAGTCTTGCAGCGGCCACGCTATAACACTAATAGTCACTATTTTAAACAATACACACCTACCACTAAATCACTAGCAACACAGGCTCCTTCCTTATAATATTATATCTTAATATGTGATACATCAAAACTCCTTAAAACCCAAGCATTCCAAAGTAAAATGAGAAAATAATACAATTATGTTGAGTTGACAATTCGAGCAGCGATGAGCGGTCTGATATGCCATTCTTGCCCGCAAATTTGTCACGCAAATGGAGTCCGTTTCATCCAAAGTCCGTTAAATAGAGGTCCGTTATATCGAGGTTTGACTGTACTGAATAAAGTACCATATTTACGGCTTATAAGACGCTGCATCGTGGAAGACTCGCCCTGATTTTTTAATTTAAAAAAAAAAAAAAAAATCTAAAGGATATAAAAACATCTCTTGTCTAAAGGTATAAGTAAATCCATAGTACAGTAAAAGCCTTATAACTCGGCACGATAGGGGCTCTGGCCCTTGCCGAGTTATTCAATGTGCCGAGTTATGCAATGTCCTCTGATATGGGGGTGAAAAAAAAAAAAAAAAAAAAAAAATAATACAGTACAGTAAAAGCATAAAAACTACACTTACCAATGAACGGGTAGCAGCAGGCATGTAATCCAAGGAGAGGGGAGCCTTGTTGTAACATGTAGAAGATGTTAGGGGAACTCAGTCGCATTTTAACATTGGTATCACTTTAATCACTTTATAATCACAACTCTGTAAGTACTGTATTGTATACAGTACTGTACCTGTACAACTTAATTTTACATCACTTGAGCACTTAGTTACTGCAACACTATGCCCTGTCCATTAACTCTACCTTCGACTGTGAGTGCACGGAGGACACAGGGGGCGGCATGAGCCTCTAATCACAGGCGTCACTATAACAATCCTGCCTGCGCCACCACGGGCGAGGGCCAACCATCCCAGCCCTCGAGTGAGCCTCCAGGGCCTACCATCCCACCCTGGAGCTCACTGCCTACACGCGCTATAGGCGTGTAAAAAAAAAAAAAAATGTAAAAAAAAAAAAAAAAACCCTTGTCTTTGCAATGCTGAGTATATCAAATTCCGAGTTATACAGTGCCGAGTTATAAGGCTTTTACTGTATAAGTAAATAGTTTTGATGAATTCGCCATGGGTTATAATTTCCAGGACTGAAAAAAGATTGTGATACATGTGACAGCCTGCTGGTAAATGCTGCATCAACACTAGCTGACGATAGGTGGTGTTGTTAACGACCAATCTGCCGAGGCGGAAGTTGCCGCGGAACGGCTCCCGCCAGTCTTGGCGGCAGTCTCATTTCAACATTCGTCTTGGAAGACGCATGAGTGTTTTTCAGGGTTTTTTTAAGGAAAAAAAGTGCGTCTTATAAGCCGTAAAATACGGTACTAATCTGAGGAAATATTTGTGTTTTCTTTCAATCCTTTCATTGATTATGATGTTTTTTTTTTTTTGTTTTTGTTTTGTTTTTTTTTTTTTTTTTTTTTTTTTTTTTTTTTTTTTTTTTTTTTTTTTTTTTTACATTTGTGCCTATAGCGCCTGTAGGTAGTGGTGACTCAGTGCTCGGATGGTAGGCTCTGGAGGTTCACTTGAGGACTGTGATGGCTGGCCCTCGCCCGTGGTGGCGCAGGCAGGATTTTTATAGTGACGCCTGTGATTAGAGGCTCATGCCGCCTCCCTGTGTCCTCCAATACACTCGCAATCGAAGGTAGAGTTAATGGGCAGGGCATGTGGGTGTTCTTAGGCCACTCGACGGTGCAGAAAGGTTTTGGTTTTCTTCGGGGAAATCAAATAATCGAACTCGGGTCACCTGAGAACGCCAATCGGAGACGCTAACCACTCCGCTACCGCCTCCCCCGAGGTGTATACATTAGTTAGTCCTAAGTTTTTTTTGCCATAAGTGGGTGTCCTAAGTTTTTTTTTGCCGACTATAGTAGTGAGTAGAAGTACCCAGTTTACCCATTGTGATATGGAATACGAAATATGGGTCTTGTGTTTAGTTTAGACCAGGGGTTCCCAAAGTGGTCGATATCGACCCCTAGGGGTTGATGGGACCATCCAAGGGGTCGATGAATCGCCAGGGGGTCGAAAGGGGGTCAATAAATGGCTAGGGGATCGATGAATGGCTAGGTGAGGAAAGTTTCAGCACGCAACAACCGTTATGCGAGTGGTACCAAAGTTGCCTCTGTGTCACCCTGACATAAAGACGGCTTTGACTTGGCTCGGTGCTAGTCTGTGACGTCACGTCGGATCTGTACCCCGCCCCACGCACCCTCCACACACACACCCCTCTATCTCCCCTCCTCTGTCCCAAGATCGTACCGTACGTGAAATATTCCTGTCCCCTTCCTGTAGTGAGCGAGCAAGCAGTATTCCCCCCTCTCGTTGATGAGTGGACAGCCAGTAGTCCAGTTCATTCTCAGCACGCTACTACTACTACTACTACTACTACTACTACTACTATACTATCACTATCTATAAGTACACACAACCCTCATTTTCCCGGACTAATAGGGGGGAGCACTGGTCCGGGAACTGCAAACGTCTGGGAATCGCAAAAGTCCGAGGCCATTACCCACCCCCGGACGTTTATCCTACTCTAGTATTTACTGTCCGGCAACCGCCAATATCAACTACCCCGCCGCGGACTTTTACGTCACTTTGTTGTTGTTTTTAGGCTGCGAGGATCCCTTGGGGAACACTTTGAGCCCTGGTGATGTCCTATGATGGTATCACATGTGCTGTAGTTGACCTGTCTTCCTCAGGAAGGCACAGGTGAGGTGGATGACAGCGTGTTGCCGGGAGGGGTGGACGCCAGCCGCCGCCAGCAGGGTGGGCAGGTCACAGGTCACAGGTGGCGACGTTCAGGGTGAGGAGGTGAGTGTGTAGCACTACACGGTGGGAGTGGAAGCACGGACGTTGCAGCAGAAAGTGTTCAATAGTCTGAGAGACATTCCTGCACCAGGGGCAGTGGAGGTAAGGGAACTGACGGAGGCGGTGCAGGTGAAGCGTGAGTGTCTTGTGCCCAAATGTAAACAATACGACTGCTGACCATGCTGCCACCTGGCGGGAGGCGTGGACACTGACCAGGGGTGACAGGAAACGCTCGGACCGCCGACAACTTTGTCGATTTACGGACTGGACCAGGCATTTGTCCGGGACTGTGACATATCCCCGGACCTTGGATTTTGTCCGGCAAATCCGATATCCGGGAAATGGAGGTCCGGGAAAACGAGGGTTGTGTGTACTACTATAATTCCCCATATTCATTTAATCAAAACTTGTATGTATTACGTTTTTTTTCTTCATAACATATACTATTTTCATTTAAATGTGTGGGGGTCGATGTAAAATTTGAAACTTTATTAGGGGGTCGATGAGCTGAAGAGTTTGGGAACCCCTGGTTTAGACCAATACACATTCTGTGGTTTTAAGTATCCTGAACATTTAGTTATCATCAATCAATCATTGGGGGCATACACCGGGGAGCGCGTCGCCTCCCCCACCCTAGCCATTCCTGGGGGTCACCATGCGTGAGTCCCCATGCAGGCTCCCTTCCTATACCAAACGACTCTTGACAGGAAACATAAACTTGCCCCAGCCACGAGCCTTGTGGGCGCCCCCTTGGCCTCCTCCACGCCGGATTGTCTCTTACAGATACAACCCGTTGGGAAGGATCGAATTCAGGGTAGCGTGCCACATGCCCATATAGCTGAAGTTGGCGCTGATGGACTATGCAGGTAATAGGCCTCGATTCAGCCTCACGGTGCAATCGCTGCTTTGACACGTACCGTATTTTACGGCTTATAAGACGCACTTTTTTTCATAAAAAATACCCTGAAAAGTACTCATGCGTCTTCCAAGACGAATGTTGGAATAAGACTGGCGGGAGCCGTTCCGCGGCAACTTCCACCTCGGTAGATTGGCGTCAACAACGCCACCTATCGTCTGCTAGTGTTGATGTATCATTTACCACCAGCCTGTCACACGTATCACAAGCTAAAGACCGGTTCCCACTAGTCCGCTTCTATGGCCACCATTGTCGTTCACCGCCCAACAATGACTTCACCATCATCACCGCTTGAGTGGCTGTAGTGGTAACCGGGCACAGTCTGCACCTCTGTTCGAGCGGACACTGCCGAGCGGGAGAGAGGACTTGATTTTAACTTTGTACGGCAGCCAACTCAAGGCTGCTCGGTGCGGTTGACTTTTTTGTGACGTCATTGTTGGGCGGTGAACGGCAACGGCGGCCGTAGAAGCTGACTAGTGAGAACCGTCCTTAAGACTATATGAGTCTGCCACCAAGACTGGCGGGAGCCGCTCCGTGGCAACTTCTGCCTTGGCAGAATGGCGCCAATAGCGCCACCTATCGTCTGCTAGTGTTGATGTATCATTTACCGCCAGGCTGTTACTCGTATCACAAGCTTTTTTCAGTCCTGGAAGTTATAACCCATGGCGAATTCATCAAAACGATTTACTTATACTATTGCATACATGCTAGAAGCTGTTCGATACGTTATTTTTTTTTTTTTTTTTTTTTTTAAGAATTTTTTGTCCAAAATCAGGGTGAGTCTTTCAAGATACAGTGTCTTATAAGCCGTAAAATACGGTAATCATCCCAGCGATACCCCCATGATTCTGCGAAGATACTTATTACCAAAGGTATCAATTTGCCTCTTCAAGTCGTTATTTAGTGAACATGTCTCACAACCATTAAGTAAGACAGGGATCACAAGCGACTTGAAGCTCTGGATATTTGTACCAACAACGCCAATACTCATGCTGAGCGAGTCCGTAACACCTTGGGCTATGCCAATCCGCCGTAAGACTTCTTGATGCGACCCGCCGTCATTATGGACTGCGCTACCAAGGTATGTAAAACTTTCCAAGATCTCAATGTCCTCGCCGCTTGCATGAACAGACTGTACTGTTTCATATAGAAATCCTCCAAATACCTGGACTTTGATCTTGAGCCAGGAGACCTCAAGTCCCAAAGGCTTTGCCTCCTCGTGCAACGCCTCGAGAGCCATCACCAGGACTTCCAGCGACTCTGCAAAGATTGCTGCATCATCGGCAAAAACAAGATCAGTGATCTTGGTGTTGCCGAGGGATGCTCCACAATACTTTGATCTACAACTTTGCCCAATACCCAGTCCATACAGACGTTGAAAAGTGATGGGGCAAGAACGCACCCTTGCCTCACTCCTGTATTAACAGGAAAGAAGCTGGATACCAGTGTTGTAGGTCTCGAGATTGGTCTTGGTCTCGAGACCAGTTTGATGTGGTCTTGGTCTTGGTCTCGTTTGATGTGGTCTTGATCTTGGTCTCGAAGCTTCTGGTCTTGGAGTTTGGCTCGAGAGCAGGTCGAGACCAGGATTAAAAAGTGCATCGCGGCGTGGGGAAGGTCGGAATCTATTATCATACACGGTGAAAAATCATGGCTGTTTCGATTCACGGCGCGCCATACAGTGTTGTACTCTCTATAGCAGGGGTCTCCAAACTACGGCCCGCGGGCCAATTGCGGCCCGCTGTCAATTTTTAATTGGCCCGCAGTAAATTTTTAAAAATGTAATGAAAAAATTTTATGTCCCAAAATTAACTGTGAATGAATTGAGAGGGACGCTAAAATTATTCCTTTTGGCGTGGCGGGAAGAGTTAAACAAGATAACAGGTGGAGGTGAGGAGGAAGAGATGAACAGAGAGATGGAAGGAGAGGGAGATGTGGACGAGAGAAAATAGTAAATGAGCTGTGGAGAAGGAGGAGACGGTGATAGGAGAGACGCGAACATTACGTTTCGCAAAACTGCTGGACAAGGACATGACGCCCACGAGGAAGGCGGGTGGAAACAGCCGGCCTTCATTACCAGAAGTGTTAAAAGTAGAAGTGCGGAAGTTGTTTTAAAGCTTTATCTGGCTCTAGTCAGGCCTCACCTAGACTATGCGGTTCAGTTTTGGTCTCCATATTACAGGAAGGATATATCCTTGTTAGAAACAGTGCAGAGAAGGATGACCAAAAGGATACAAGGGATGCGTAACTTTAGTTATGAGAGGAGATTGCAGTTATTAAAATTACACTCACTCGAGAGATGCAGAGTAAGGGGCGATCTGATAGAAGTTTTTAAGTGAATAAAGGGATTTAATAAAGGAGAGGTAGGAAAAGTTCTTACGGCTTTTAACCAGGGTAGAACAAGAAGTAACGGATTCAAGCTGGAAAAGCGTAGAATTAGAAAGGAAATAGGGAAAAACTGGTTCACAAATAGGGTGGTGAATGAGTGGAATGGTCTCAGTAGACAGGTAGTTAGTGCGGAGTCATTGGGGAGCTTTAAAGAGGAGCTGGATATGTTCATGGATGGGGATGAAAGGTGGATGTAGGTAGTTAGGCGACAGGAACTACCACGTGTAGGCCTCGCGGCCTCTTGTAGCTTCCTTATTTTCTTATGTTCTTATGTTCTTATGCCTAGGATAGACAGCGAGCGGCGTTCGTGAGGAGTACGCACGCGCACCAGTCTCTCTCGGTTTTCCTCTTGTGAGTCAAGTGCCTGGTTGGGGGTGTTGGGCTTATCCATGCCCTTATTCTGGTTGTGGAAGAGAGAAGGTGTGCAGTAGGGTGCCAATAAAAATCAAAAGTTTGAATTTTTCTTCCTACTTTGGTGTAATGGTGCATCTATGCAAGAAACCATCGTATGCAAAGTTTGACCTCAATCAGTTGATATTTAGGGGTGGCGGATTACAACTTTGTTATTTACCCTTATGCACTGGCCTATTAAGGAGGGGATGTCATCTCTTGAAAGCAGACAAGCCGGACATCCCTTCCCCAGCAGGGCTGCTGGTCCCCCTCTTGGTGAGTATTAGCCCCTCGGTGGGGGGGGTATCATGGGGAGCCACCCCACTCATTGTGGCCGGCTTGGCTGGGGAAGGGAAGCCTTCGAGGTCCCGGGCTGTTGATGGCGATGGGCCTCCACAACTTGGAGGAGGAACTGGCGCTGTTCCTCGTCTTTGGTCAGCCGGAGGTTGAAGGACTGGATGAGCGCCACTCCTCGCTCGGCTGTGTCGTTGACGACGCGAAGTCCCTCGATTCGGCGGCAGGCCTCGACGTACGATTCCTCTTCCTGCCACTTCCGAGGGTTGGCGGACAGGAAGTCGGTCTTGATATCAAGAGCTTCGAAGAGGCGGAGGGAATTTTTCGTGGTGAAGGAGGGCAGTGTTGCCGCAGGAACTTGTGATGATGGGAGGTTTATTCGCTTGGCGGGTTCCTCGGCTCCTTCATCGTAGAGAATGGCCTTTACAATTGCTTGTTTGTCGGAGACAGGGAGACGTGAGTCGAACAGTGACAGGCCAATGAGATCTTCGCTCAAATACCAGAAATGGTGGTGAAGCAGGCCTTCCGAATACTTTCGTCGTGGTACTGAAGGATGTCCTTAGCGAATCCAAGATCGTTGGCGGGAGCGTAGGATGGAACCGTCGATTCGAACCATCGCAGGACGTAGATCTCGGTTGCGAACGATGAGAACCGCTGGAGGGCTGACATTTCTCGAGGTGTGACGACTCCAGTCAGCTGCTCCCGAAACAAGATCATCTTCAGAGCGTAAATGATACGCGCCATCCAACGCGCTCGATGAAGCGCTCCGGGGCTACGGATCGAGGTCTTCGGAAGAGCGCCGCCGAGGAAAAGGATGCTCAGCTCAGCGAGTTCCTTATAGTCGTCACGGGGCTGCTTTGTCTGAAGCAGACGTTTCAAACCTTGAATGAGATCATCCCTCTTGGAGACCAGAGTCTCCGGCAGATCTTCGTTGGTGGGAGGGTTTATTGTCGACTGGTTGATGTAAGACCAGTAGTCCTTGAAGCGAGAGAAGATGGTGATCTCAGGGTGTGGGAGACTTTCTTGGAAGGTCTTCTGTTTTTCGGCAGGCGTGACTCCAGAGTTATTCTTGCTTTTGCTCAGGATCTTCCACTCGTCGAAAAGTCCAGTAATCTTCCTCCTCACGCTAGTTTCTGCGATGGTGGGGATCCTAGCTCGTGTCCAGAAGTCGAGGACCTCCTTTGCAGCCTCAGCTGCACTCTGCTGCACCGTCTTCTTCTCTTCCTTGTGTGCGTAGAAAAATCGTCGTAAAACGTCTCCACGGCTGGGAAGTTTTGCTCCTGTGATAGTAGGAACACTATGGCCAAGAAGCCAAACTTCAGTTTGCTTTCTCGTGGTCATGACCTGAGGGCGAAAAGAGGAAATGTTCAAGATCGATCCGCCACCTCTAAATATCAACCGATTAGCCTGAAACTTTGCACACGACAGTTTCTAAGTACAAGGCAGAATACCACAAAAGTACGTGAAAACATATTGACTTTGAAAAATTATCCCTATGCGCTATTGGCACCCTAGTGTGCAGGAGTGTTAGGGAGTGACTCCTGTCTCTCCCACAGTTATTTGAAGTGGGGCTGGTTGTGTCGTAGTAATCTGGCTTTTCGCTCCCCAGTCAGACATACATACAGACTGACACCCACACACAGGCAAGCACACATTACGGGTTGTCTGACTGGTCTTTGGAGTGGAAGCTGAGTTAGGATTTTGTTGTTAGAGAGCCATGTTTTGTTTAAAATGCTACTCTTTGTTCGAGGCTCGACAGAGAGAGGATTGTAAGTCAGGTAACGGACGTATTTGTTTAACTTTTACCGCTGCCGCGCTGGGCCGGAACCAAAATGGCGGAACCAAAGAAACGCAAGATAGCGAGTGAGTGCAGAAAATTTCAGAGACGATGGGAAAATGAATACTTTTTCATAGAAATGAATTCATAAAAAATCATTAATGGAAAGCTGTGATCTTGTCTGTATTTTTTAAGCAATTTCAATTATCAACGATTATTTACCTACATTTGATTTGACTTTGCTAACTTTACTGTATCACCTCGCCTTTACTGAGTGGCCCGACCCTTCGTATATTTTCCGCATGTGGCCCTCTGTGAAAAAAGTTTGGACACCCCTGGTCTATAGATACTGCCTGACTAGCTCTACGGTGATGATGCATGAGCTGAGCCCTGCGAGCGCTGATAGAGTGCGTGCGAGTCGAGAGAACATGCATGCCATGGCCATTCTCGCAGTGATAATCTCCGTTTGCACGCACGCATGTTTGCAGCTCTGTTCAGTTAGGTCCGTTATATTCAAAGGTACATGTATGAGAAAAAAAATTAAAACCCATTCCTTACAAACAGGACAGGACAATACAATTTAGTATTTACGCAGTACAGACCAAAAACATTCAGATAATAGTCATACAGGGAAGTCCCGAAGATACGAGCAGTTAGGTTCCACCTGGCATACTCGTAAAGCGAAATCTCGTATAGCGAAATACATAACTAATGGTAAAATATAGGTTTGGTTCCAGGACCCCATCAAAGACATGTTTTGCAAGCTAAAATAAACTGTAGCAGTCCTAAGGTTGGGGCCGCACACCTGGCTAATTACCCCTAAAGGTCACGCATTGATTGGGGTGACCTGACTGGGGTCAACCAAAATCCCCCTTTGTCCAGCCCAGGAGTCCTGTATTCAGTCAGTTACCTACCAACCACTACAGTGAGAGGAACACCACTCCTCTCCCTGTAGTGGTAGGTAGGTAACTGACTGAATACAGGACTCCCGGGCTGGGCAAAGGGGGATTTTGGTTGACCCCAGTCAGGTCACCGGAATCAAGGCGTGACCTGAAGGGTAATTAGCCAGGTGTGCGGCCTGACCTTTAGGGGTAATTAGCCAGGTGTGCGGCCCCAACCTTGGGACCGCTACAAAACTATACCAAACACAACAAACACAATGTTTGAATGTCGTAGCATTGGATTTTCGATCTCGTATATTGAAAATAGACCCTAATTTACTCAGCTCATATCATTGATTTCTCGTATACCGAATGCTAGTATAACGGGACTTCCCTGTATTTATAAAAAGATATTTGTATATGCCTGTTCTTGGTCTTGGTCTTGGTCTGTTTCAGAGGGTCTGGTCTTGATCTTGGTCTCGGAGGGTCTTGATCTTGGTCTCGGAGGGCTGGTCTTGGTCTCAGAAGGTCTGGTCTTGGTCTCGAAGGGTCTGGTCTTGGTCTCGAAGGGTCTGGTCTTGGTCTCGGTCTCGGAGGTTCTGGTCTTGACCACAACACTGCTGGGTACACCTCCCCCACACTCACAGCACTCTCAGTCCCAGAGTACAGACCAGTCATCAAACCAATAGTCCTTGCAGGAATCCCGCGAAGTCGCAGAAGATCCCAGAGTGACTCACGATGCACTGAGTCAAATGCCTTCTTGAGATCAACATAGGCTGCAAGCATCCCCTGTCAAAACTCAGGTCGGCGTTCCACCAGAACACGAAGTGCTAGGATACGGTCCGTTGTTGACTTATCAGGCGTGAACCCAGACTGCTGAGGTCTCTGATGCTTCAGCAGAACTGCGGATCCGTGTCACCAATAGATGGGCAAGCACCTTGCCTGGCACGCTGAGCAGTGTAATACCGCGGTAATTGTTGCAGTCCTGACGGTCCCCTTTCCCTTTCCAGATAGGGACGACCAGTCCCCTTTTTCAGTCAGGAGGAATGGTACCTGATTGCTACACGACAGTCAGGACAGCATGCAACCTGCGGATCATGGCCTCACCCCCAGCTTTGAGGAGCTCCGCACTCATATTACAAACACCAGCTTCCTTTTCACCCCTCAACTTTGCTACAGCCTCTCTGATTTTGTCAAGAGAGGGTGCGGTTTCGTCAATGGGAGGATCGGCATCCACTGCCTGTAACCCAGTGGTCTGAATCTGCTCAATTGGAGGGTCCACCGTGAACCGTTCTACTGATAGGAAGTAGTAAAATCTACTGATTTTCTCGGTAGGCGGTGGTCCGAAGTGTCTTTCTGCTGCTTGTGTTCCCATGCTTTTTGGCATATCGTACAACTTCTACTTTGTATGTGATAATTTCCAGGACTGAAAAGAGCTTGTGATACGTGTGACAGCCCTGTGGTAAATGGTAACAACAACAATCAACACTAGCAGACGATAGTTGGCGCTGTTGGAATGGACTCAGTCGTAAGGTGGTCAGTGCGGAGTCTATATGGATCTTTAAAAGGAGTCTGGATAAATTCATGGATGAGGATGAAAGGGGGATGTAGGTGGTGTTAAGTAACAGGAACTACCACTTGTAGGTCTCGCGGCCTCTTGTAGCTTCCTTATGTTCTTATGTTGCCGCCAATCTGCCGAGGCAGAAAGGCTCCCGTCATTACCGCAGTAAACATCACAGGGTGAGGACAGATCGGTTGATTTGAATGTCTTATGGTATTCGAAATACTCTTAACAGGTAAGTACTGAGGTTACATCATATAAGAGGCTGAATTGAGTAGCTACCTAAGCAAACCTCCTACAACATTCGTCTTGGAAGACACATGAGTATTTTTCAGGTTATTTTTTAGGGGAAAAAATGCGTCTTATAAGCCGTAAAATACGGTAATCCCATTGAACCTTAATTATGATATGATTTATGATGGATTGGTATACTATTGGGTTTTCAGGAATGTAATCAGATTGCATAGTGAGGGAGTATTGTATTTGCATTTCTAACCATCAGATGTGGGCCATGTCAGCGCATTGCCCCAGTCTTTGAGGAAATGGCACGCAGATTCTCCAATGCAATCTTCCTCAAAGTTGATGTCAACCAGTGTCCCACAACCTCAGCCTCCCAAGGGGTAACGAGTGCGCCAACATTCATCTTCTTCAGGAACAAGGTAAGTTCTCAGACATTTGTGTTACATTACGTATCTTTGAACTGTTATGAGCAAATAATTTCCTCTCCATAGGATAAACCAATGAATTAATTTGTGATCATCTGCCTCCCCTCCTGAGACTTCTTTTTTTTCCCTCCACTTGAGACAAAGGCTTACATATAAAGATTTTGAAAAACTTCTAAAAAGCAAAAAACTAAATTAAATAGAATTTTTTTTTTTATGAATATTTGCATTACGACATCCATAATTCCGACTTATGAAAGTTTTATTGTAGTTGTGCTGAGTAGAAAATTGTACATGGGAAAGTAAGCTGTGTGCCCATCTGATTTATGAAAGTTTTCAATCTTCCTTGCAGGTTACTAATTTTCATTCACAAATAAAGTTTTATATTACAAGGTAGCCGATATCTGGAAGATATACCACAGGTTATGAAAAGCAAAGAAGCTATTCCCTGGGCCTATGGATTACTTGTTACTCCTGACACATTTCCCTTGCTTGTGCCATGACAGACCAAGCTGGACAGCCTGCGGGGAGCAGACCCTGAAGGGCTGGAGGCGCGGATCCGACAGCATTACGGTGATGGGGAAGAGGAGGAGGTGGAGGACTCGGGAGTGCCGGGACACGTGAGTGTTGAGGAGCAGAAATTTAACCTGGTAGCCTTCCTCTAAATAGTCTTTTAACTTTTATTTTTTATGCTGTTGATGCAGAAATGTGTAGTTAAGGTGTCAGACTCAATTCTAGAATGGATGTTTTCCATATGGATTATGTGGACATTGTGATTGAGGAATTGTAAATTCACCCGGTACAATGTGTCTTATATGGTAAATGGTGTTAATGTAAACTGTTCTAAGCTCAGTGTGCTGCTCCAATTTTCAGATCCTGTGCCACGTTATATTGAGACATTTTCCCTCAACTATTTCTTGCCCAAACACTCAGACACTGTGCAGCTACTCTCTCCTTTTTATGCTGCTTTTTTTTCTGAATTTCTGAATTTTTCTGCTTTTATGCTGAATTATTTTTTATATTATTTTCATATACACAGTCACAGGATTAGTGTCTGGAAGTTTACTCAAACCAATGAAATTTATTAATGAAATCTTAAAAGGGAGACAGACTGAAAGATGGACCGAAGATAGACTAGCACACCATTAATGCATCACATGGCTTAAACTCACCCTCCTCCTACCTCAGATTGACCTGATGCCAATGATCACCAAGTCAGGCTGTGAGTGCCTCAATGAGAGTGATGACCATCCCTTCACTCAGGCGCTGGCTTCTTCTGAGGGCTACATGGAGTCTGATACAGATGAGCAGGTCAGTCATACTCATGATCTTTTTCCTATTATCATTTGCGCAATACAGCCTCAATCTTTGCAAAGCCAGATTATTTCTCATCTTTCTGTTGGTCAGTAAAGTGTCAAATAAAGGAAAATGACAGTAATGAGTAAGGCTGAAGGCTATTTGACACTGTCTCTTATTTCCAGTTAATATTATGCCTGGAATTTAATCAAGCTGTGAAGCTGCACAGTATGAGGATCAAGGCCCCAGCTGACAATGGACCCAAGACGCTCAAGCTCTTCATCAACCAACCACACACCATTGACTTTGACACAGCGGAGAGTGCCAACCCTGTGCAGGAGTTGTCGTGAGTATCCACCTCCCACTCCCTCCTGTTTGCTGCCTGTTTACCTGTTCTTTTTTATTCATTTGTTTGTTATTACATAATTTTTTCCAATTTTTCTACCTTTTTTTGTCATGTGTGAGTGAGAATAATGGACAGAGGACACTGTTAGATTACATACTGAATGATAAACTTGAAAAGTACACACTGGTAGATGTAAAGGTATTAGTATGAGCAGTAAGAATTGTGATCACTGCTTGGTTGTGAAAGGTGAAAATTGAATGTAAGGTCATAGAAAAATAGATCCAAAGGTAATGAAGGAGTTTGTAAGTGTTTGTAGCAAACATGATAAAAAAAATTCTAGGTAGCCATGCCCAATGTATGTTTAGACACATTTTTGCCTTTTTTTCAAGTTATTTTATCATAATATAACAGTTTGGAAATTAGGGGTAGGGGGGTATACAGCAAAAGGCTTATGCTTTAATAGAATGTGAGCAGCTTTTTTGTACCTTTTATTGTTTAAGAGTTGATGCATGTTGCGTGCAGGAGGTCGGCACAAAGGGCAAGGCTGTACAACACTGAAGGGACAAAGAAAGGATACATTTTGGTACAGCGGGGATGACTCAAAGTGGAGTAGGAATTCTGATTGGACATGAGCTGGCAGAAAATGTAATAGAAGTGGAAAGATATAATAACAGGATGATAAAGCTTACGTTGGTGCTTGGAGAATCTGTACATCATATATTCT
Organism: Chionoecetes opilio; assembly: GCA_016584305.1. NCBI lineage: Eukaryota > Metazoa > Arthropoda > Malacostraca > Decapoda > Majidae > Chionoecetes > Chionoecetes opilio. Next base: position 48,491 of record JACEEZ010006243.1, on the reverse strand, counting down.
CAGTGTATGCACCACAAGCCGGAGGAACAGCACAGAAGAAGCAGGAATTTTTCGAGAAGTTGGAAGATGAAGTGGCATGAGTTTCTGAATCAGATGGGCTAACAATTGAGGAGACTTACCTAATCGCTCATATTGGGAGAGATAAAACAGGATTTGAGGGTGTTATGGGAAGCTATGGCTATGGTGGCAGAAAGGATGAAGGAGAGAATGTGTTGGGAGTTTTGTAGGAGGCATGGCTTAAGAATACTAAACACCTAATTTAAGAAAGACGGAAAAGCTAATTACCTACAAAAGTGGTGGAGCAGAGACTCAGTTGAACTTGGTGCTGATGAGGAAAACACCAGATGTGCAAGTCAAAAACTATAAGGCAATAATACCTGGAGAGGCTTGTTTGATGCAGCACAGGGTGGTACGGGGAGACCTCAAAGTTAAAAGTGGCCAACAAGAGACAGAAATTTGAAGAAAACTGCAACAAAGATGGAAGTAGGAGAAGGAGACTGACACCACTTTTAATTGGTACTTTTGGCATACTATTTTTAAAGGCCCCGTCACATGATGCAACTTTTCATGTGGGGTGGTGAGGCGAGGGGTGGCCTATGCGTGCCTCAACGCATGATGCGGTCACACGGAGGGACATCTGAGGCGCGCGTCTTGTCCCCACACACTCCCGCCACAATTGAAATACCTCCTCTTGACACACCAGTGTTAATTTCAGCAGCCACCTCGAAGATGGCACACTTTTACTGCATTGAGGACTTTGTGTCATGTATTGTTGCTATGAATATAATTAAAGACAGAGGGCTACCCAGTACCCATGCCAACAGATCAACACTCGCTCTGCTATGATGCTGCCGGGCCACATCGACTCAGGTTTCATGTTATCGGCAATTTTTACCATCTTGATATTTTTGTATTGCTAAGTATCTTATACCATCAGAACCAGAAAAGTTTGTTGATTTCGAATCTGTGATCAAAAATTTCTATGGGAACAATATACGAGGAATTGCAGCAAATTGAAGACAAAAATGTGAGAAAAATGTTTTTACAGTACGTAGTAGCTACAGGAGAACCTCGTTTAACCGGCATTTAAAAAACGGCACTAATTGTCCCAGGCTTTTTTTTTTTTTTTTTTTTTTTTTTCCCACTGATAAACTCTGGAACTCTCTTCCTGTTTCTATTTGTCCACTTTCCTATGACTTACATCTTTTCAAAAGAAGAGTAACAAGACACCTCCCGAACTAAATGGACCAATTTACTCACACCTAAAACACTGAGTATTATAAAGCTTTGGGTGCAATATAGGCTACATATCACTGTACTCATATTCTTTTTGCTGAGAAATGCACCATAAATGAAATATATGGCCTTTTTGGGGCCAAAATATCACAACACGGCGGAACGCGCTGTCATTGGTTGTGACGTAGTAACTGCAAACTCAGATCTCGCCTGATCAGCTGATCGGCTTGTTTTGGCTCAGCAAACCGCAAATTATAGTTTTATTTTACTAACCTAACTAACTTGCATTACCCCTACTACCGCAAGATGACCAGTAATCCTCCTTCAAGTGATGTAGTAGGTATTCACTGTGTTTGTGAATATGTAAGTTGTAGTTTATAAGGAAAAAGTGGATAGACAGAGCAAAGTGGCCCGTGACACCAGACAAGTGATGACTTCTGGGATCGGCATTCCTTATAGGGAGCTTAAATGAACCTGCAATGACATGTAAAGCTAGACAGATAGACGAACTCATAGAGGAACAGGTAGAAATGTATGGTTAGTAAAGGTTGTAGTGGTGAGTAGAGTGACGAAGGGTGTATGTTTTGCTTATGTGGGGAAAGAAAGCCATACATTTCTACCTGTTCCTCTATGAGTTCGTCTATCTGTCTAGCTTTACATGTCATTGCAGGTTCATTTAAGCTCCCTATAAGGAATGCCGATCCCAGAAGTCGTCACTTGTCAGGTGTCACGGGCCACTTATCTCTGTCTATCCACTTTTTCCTTATAAACTACAACTTACATATTCACAAACACAGTGAATACCTACTACATCACTTGAAGGAGAATTACTGGTCATCTTGCGGTAGTAGGGGTAATGCAAGTCGGTGTATTAGTAGGTAGTACATAATAGTAGCGGCCGCTTGACAGCTGTTTTGCTCTGTTGTTTGTGCTTATGACGTCACAACATGGCGCCAGTCGTTTTAGAGCGTATACATTTTCCTGCACTTAAATTGGCTGTATCATCAAAAATACTGTTGACATAGAAAAATCAACATCACTGCCCAACTATATGAGGCTTGAAGATGTCAAATCAATCCTTACCTCAAGTAGAGTAAATTGGTCCATTGGCTCACCCCTCTTTTTTATTTTATTCTCTTACTGTCTTCTTTATAGGGACTGCCAACTAAGCGGGCTTTGTGTTACCCATTTTTGTTGTGCCCTTGGCCGGTTCCTTGTGATGGAAGGGGAAAAAAAAAAAAAAAAAAAAAAAAAAAAAAAAAAAAAAAGGGGGATTTTGGGCGATTCCATAAGAGTAACTCTCAAAACAACGGCAAAATGAGTTATCCGGCATGCGCTTCCCCCCGCGGGTGCCGGATAAACGAGGTTCTCCTGTATCTCTTTTTGCTGTACAGTAAACCCTCTGTAATTCGATCTAATTGGGGGGAAACCTGGGTCGAGTTATCCGATGGTTACTTCTAGCCCCCCCCACACATTAAGAACTCACTCAAACATGCCAAAACAGCACATATTGTATTACTTGTACTCACCAAAACATGGCTAATACTGAAGTCTTGAAATGCAGTACACACAAACCTCGTTTTCCCGGACTAATAGGGGGGAGCACTGGTCCGGGAACTGCAAACGTCCGGGAATCGCAACAGTCCGAGGCCATTACCCCCCGGACGTTTATCCTACTCCAGTATTTACTGTCTGGCAACAGCCATTATCAACTACCCCGCCGCGGACTTTTACGTCACTTTGTTGTTGTTTTTAGGGCTGCGAGGATCCCTTGGGGAACACTATGAGCCCTGGTGATGTCCTATGATGCTATCACAGGCACTCTAGTTGACCTGTCTTCCTCAGGAAGGCACAGGTGAGGCGGATGACAGCGTGTTGCCGGGAGGGGTGGACGCCAGCCGCCGCCAGCAGGGTGGGCAGGTCACAGGTCACAGGTGGCGACGTTCAGGGTGAGGAGTTGAGAGCGTAGCACTACACGGTGTGAGTGGAAGCACGGACACTGCAGCAGAAAGTGTTCAATAGTCTCAGAGACGTTCCTGCTTTAGGGGCAGCGGGGGCCAGGGGACTGACGGAGGCGGTGCAGGTGAACGGTGAGTGTCTTGTGCCCAAATGTAAACAATACGACCGCTGAGCATGCTGCCGAACATGCTCAGCTGTTAACATAAAAGCATGCTGTTAACGAAGGAGACGAAGTGGAAGAGGACCTATGAAGCGATACTAAGCGACAAAGGTCACAAGAACAAGAAGAAGAAGCCACCTGGCGGGAGGCCAGCCGCCGCCAGCAGGGTGGGCAGGTCAAAGGTGGCGACGTTCAGGGTGAGGAGTTGAGAGCGTAGCACTACATGGTGGGAGTGGAAGCGCGGACACTGCAGCAGAAAGTGTTCAATAGTCTCAGAGACGTTCCTGCACCAGGGGCAGTGGGGGTCAGGGGACTGACGGAGGCGGTGCAGGTGAACCGTGAGTGTCTTGTGCCTAAATGTAAACAATACGACCGCTGAGCATGCTGCCACCTGGCAGGAGGCGCAGACACTGACCAGGGGTGACAGGAGACGCTCGGACCGCCGGACAACTTTGTCGATTTACGGACTGGACCAGGCATTTGTCTGGGACTCTGACATATCCCCGGACCTCGGATTTTGACCGGCAAATCCGATATCCGGGAAATGGAGGGCCGGGAAAATGAGGTTTGTGTGTACTACTGTACACTGAGCCTTCAGACATCACTGATAGCGTCTACAGGCAAAAGCTGCGTTCAGTAAGGCAACGCGCACAGGTGCACACGGAGGCGCTCGGTGACGTAGGCATACAGTATGCCTAGTGCAAGCTAGCCTCGCACTACATATCTGGGAGGTGGATCGCCACTGAGTTGCCAGCTCGCACCACAATAAGGGTATGTAAACAAAGGGCAAAGAAAGTCTCTCCTCTTCTTGCCTCAATATTTCATTTCCTGCTGCTATAACTTCAGCTGCATCAAATACAGGATCATCAGCAAGTTATTCTGCAACAATAAGAATGGCCACAGAGATATATTTCGGCAGCTGCTATCTAGGTAGCAATGTAAATTGTAAAGCGTTCAGTATCGTTCAGTAGGGAGAGTGCGGGGGGATGACCGCTACTGAACACAGCCGGGCCCTAGCAGGTGTCACTGGGGATTTGCAAGGTAAGATCTTCAGTGCTTGAGGTTAAACAGTGGCAACGATCAAGATGTGAGGTGGATAGAGGAGTGTATGGAGAAAAGACGAATGAAACTAAGAGGCAAGTGGCAATAGCAAAGAAACAAGCATCAGAGGAGTGGAGTCAGAACTTGATCATAGCAGAAAGATGGCAGATGTTCAGAGTAGCTAAGCAGATGAGAAAAGACAAGAAGGATGTACAAGGAGCAAAGTATGTAAAGGACGAACACAGAGAAATCAAAGTGGTGGAGAGGGAAGTGAGAGAAAGATGGAGAAAATATTTTGAGAGACTGCTGAATGTAGAAAATAACAAGGAGCTGGAGGAGGTTGAAATGGTGGAAGGTCCAGTGGGAAATATAATAGAAAAAGAGGTAGTAAGAACATTGAAAGGGATGAAAGATGGAAAGGCACCAGGTCCATCAGGTGTAAGCAGTGATATGCTGAAACTAGCAGGAAGGACAGGTATCAAAAACTAAAATGAGTTTTTGAAATTATAATGAGGGAGGAGAAAGATCCAGAAGAATGGAAGGATAGTTTTACCTTACCAGTGTTTAAAGGAAAAGGAGATGCACTGTCATGTGGTGGTACAGAGGGTTGAGGCTGTTATGTTAGAACATGGGATGAAGATTTGGGAGAGGGTTTTGTGTGAAAGGCTTAAGGGGACTCAAGGCCCACCCTGAATATTGAAAATTCATGAAAAATGCAAAAAATCAGTTCGTCATATAATGGTAGCTGTGGCCTTGGGCAACACACTGGTAGATTGTTTTTCCCAAATAAGGATATTTAAAGGGATTTCAACCTCCCGCTCCCTACCCCCGCGCCACGCCTCGTTTGTTTACATCAGTTTTGACGATAAAATATAAATTATAATGCTATTTTTGAGTTTCCTAATGCATGTCAGTGATTGCTTATACATCTGGTAATGCGTGCGAGAATGTAAAACAGTTACCGGGAGTGCATAGCTCAGTGGCTTTGTTGCCGCTGATAAGGAAGGATACTGTCGCAGTACCTTGGGTTAGAGGTTCCCAGCCTCACAATAACATCCTTATTGAGTCAGGAAGCCATTAACACACCCAAAAACACAAAAAAAATGAAAAAGAAGTAATTCTGAGCAATCAAAATACCAACCTGGTATGTTCTGAAAAGTGCTCAAACCTGGCAACAATGCGACTCTTACCCTGAGTGACTAATATCCTGGCCTGCAGGAGGGGACCATGTGTGCCTGAGTTACTGCAAACATTCACAATAACCTCAAAAATAAAATGGAACCTATTTATTTCTAAGACCCTTATTAGGTTTACTGACGTGACACTTAGTCAAACTCTAAAAAAATGTTTACAGCTCGTTTCTGAAAAATATAAGTCATTCTAATAATAACGTACTAATACTAATACTAATAAACAATAATAATAATTAATGATAATAATAACAACTAATAACGTACTGTTAAGAGTGTAATAAGTGTTTGTGGATCAGTGAAGTTTAGAAAAATAAAGGATTGCAATATGAAAGGAGGAAGTGTATGGGGACAGGTGTATGAAGGCTAATGAGATGAGATGGCCATCCCTTATGGAGTCCATAGGAACACATATTTGAATATAAAATAGGTGAGGTGCCGTAATAATGAATATAGTTTTCAAATTAGCTAGACCATAGACCACTGTATACCTGGACTGCACACGCGACAATGTTTTGAATTGCGGGGCTGCATAGGGGCCTGCGGGGCGCCCGACAAAGAGATATAGTGGTCTATGGACTATCATATAGACTGGTTTATCAGTATATGTGATATACTGTAATCTTCGTAAATATTTGTTCTATAATATTATCAAATAAAAAACAGTAAAACACGCTAAAGAAATGCCATTACGAGACTGAAGAAATATGCATGAACTTAATATTCACTTAACTCTTCGCCATTTAAAACTTTGCGAGTCAACTTTTATCATGAAGGGTATCAATAGAAGCGCAATTTTATTAGCTTTCCATTGCTGTATTTCGTTATCTGATAAATTAATTAGAACCATGCATAAATTAGCGTTAAATAAATAAATAAAATCGTCAATCGGGTAATTTTCCCGATTGATGATGTTATTTATTTACTTATGTATTTCGTTTTCTGATAAATGAATTAGTACCATGTATAAATTAGCGTTAACTAAATAAATAACCTCATCAATCGGGAAAATTACCCGATTGATGATTTTATTTATTTATTTAACGCTAATTTATGCATAGTTCTAATTAATTTACCAGATAACGAAATGTAGCAATGGAAAGCTAATAAAATTGCGCTTCTATTGATACCCTTCATGATAAAAGTTGACTCGCAAATTTTAAATGGCGAAGAGTTGAAGTGAATATTAAGTTCATGCATATTTCTTCAGAGTCTCGTAATGGCATTTCTTTACCGTGTTTTATTGTTTTTTATTTGATAATATTATAGAACAAACATTTACGAACATTACAGTATATCATATATACTGATAAACCAGTCTATATGATGCGTTATATATATATATATATATATATATATATATATATATATATATATATATATATATATATATATATATATATATATATATATATATATATATATGAATCCGAGCGGCCCTCCGACTTCAGGGAAAGTTCAGGCCCATGTGCAACAGGCCGATATTCCGTGCGCAGTCCAGGTATACAGTGGTCTATGGCTAGACTAATTCATAGCTTATCCACATGCTATTCATGAAAGATTATTTCACAGCTGTCGCATTTCACTTGTTGTGGTACCTCATGTTATTGCAAAATGCAAAAATTAGGTTACTTATTCATGACTTTTTGTATTCAAGAAAGCCTCACAATTACCTGCTGTTAGTCATTATGGTTGCCTTTCTCGTGGTCAGGTTGTGTCCCAAAGACCTGGAGGGAGAGCTGATACCACTCAAGTTTGTCAAGCTGCAGAATGTGATAAACCTCACCATATTCTTCAAGGACAATCAGACTGGAGAAGAAACCACCCAGGTCAGCTACATGCAGCTCATTGGCTCACCCGTCCAGACTACAAAGATGTCTGACTTCAAGAGAGTCACTGGCAAAAAGGGAGAGAGTCATTGATCACAGGAGAAGCTTAATTATACTGTGTTTCTTAAAGACTAAATTCTGTTGAGCTTAGATTCTTAATTGCCTTGATTACCTAGCATTTTGTTAAGTCCATTTTAATTATGAACTTTATTTTGTGTTATTTGTTACTGAGCTGCATAGTGTAAAGTACAACATATGTAAGCCTGGAATATCAGCCAATGTCTTAAAGAACAAGGAACTATCACCTACATTTCATTTTCATAAGCACGCGTGAACACAACGGCATGCTTATGAAGTGCTGAAAATTATAAAGACTTGTTATACTAGCCCAGCGACCTGACCTGTATTGTGATATGCTGTGTCAGGAATCAGAAAAGCTTAAGCTCAGTCTGTGGGTGTACCCTAGTGGCTGTGACATAGAGGAGCAGCTGCTGGACTCATCACGTGTGACAAATGTCATGCTGCTTCACAACCATCTTTGCACTGGATCTTACTACAGGTATCAGCCATATTAGAGGCTTAGCCATATTAGAGGCTTGTCTAAAAGGATATTTTCTTCAGTCTCAGGAGGGGATTTTAAGGGTCTATTTTTTCTATTTTCCTGCTTTGGCATTTATAAATCAACTTAGTTTTGTGGCAGTTGGTTCGTAATCAAATTTTAACTTAAAGGTGATAATGTGTTTTCAGGTGAATAAAATTACCTACAATGTTGCATTGCATATAAAAGAATGAGATTTAACTCTTGTCTTTATTTTCCATCATGAAGATTACAGTCTAGTCGTGTCTCCACTAGGGGTGCACCGAATAGGGAATTTTACTATCCGGCCGGATACTGGATAGGCCGGACAGTTTGAAAACTGTCTGTCTGGATACTTACTGCTGCCACAGTAATACATCGATGCTACTAAATGCTAACAAGTAAGACAGCCGTCCGATACTCGTCAACTCGTCACTGACGAGTATGGGACGAACAGCGTCCTCATCAGTGACGAGTCACCAGTCTAGCAGTCACCACTTGCAATGTGCACTTGTTCTTTATCAGGTAAGCAGAAATAAAGAGTACATTAGAGGTTCTAATTTAGAATTTTTTTTTTTTACGAAAGGAAAAAAAGTCATGCATTCATGTAGGCTATGAGAGTAAACTATTAGTGAAAAACTAAATATCACTTAAATTGAACTAATTTCAAGCTAATTTCATACTTAAATAATGGCTTTTGTTAATTGATACTTAACACTCGGCTGATCGCTAGCCTCGCACCTCCTCACCCGCTCCGACATTATGCCACATAGCCTTTTACATCATTGCTAATTACAGCCATACTGTCCTACATACGACTCGAGGAGCAACAAGAGGTCACATAAAGAAACTTTAGAAGACAAGGTGCTTGAAAGACATAAATAAGTACAGTTTTCCCTATCGGTGCATTGATATGTGGAATAACCTGGACACTGAAATTATAGATGCCAAGAATATTCATGTTTTTGAAGCCTAGATTGACCGATGGAGACAAGGTATGTAAAACTTTCCAAGATCTCAATGTCCTCACCGCACGAATGAACAGACTGTAGTGTGTCATTTAGTAAGCCTCCAAACACCTGGACTTTGGTCTTGAGCCAGGAGACCTCAAGTCCCAAAGGCTTTGCCTCCTCGTGCAGCGCCTCGAGAGCCATCATCAGGACCTCCAGCGACTCAGCAAAGATTACTGCATCATCGGCAAAAACAAGATCAGTGATCTTGGTGTTGCCGAGGGATGCTCCACAATCACTCTGATTTACAACTTTGCCCAATACCCAGTCCATACAAGTGTTGAAAAGTGATGGGGCAAGGATGCACCCTTGCCTCACTCCTGTATTAACAGGAAAGAAGCTGGATACACCAGTGTTGTAGGTCTCGAGACTGGTCTTGGTCTTGGTCTCGTTTTATGTGGTCTTGGTCTTGATCTTGGTCTCGAAGCTTCTGGTCTCTGAGTTTGGCTCGAGACCAGGATTAAAAAGTGCATCGCGACGTGGGGAAGGTCGGAATTTATTATCATACACGGAGAAAAATCATGGCTGTTTCGATTCACGGCATGCCATACAACGTTTTAGTGTCTATAGATACTGCCTGACTAGCTCTACGGTGATGATGCATGAGCTGAACCCTGCGAGCGCTGGTAGAGTGCGTACGAGTCAAGAGAACATGCATGACGTGGCCATTCTCGCAGTGATAATCTCCGTTTGCACGCACGCATGTTTGCAGTTCTGTTCACCTCCGTGTACTTCATATATGTGTAGACCTATGCAATCCCCTCACCCTTTGTACACGTACACCACAGGTTTAGCCAGGGGAGTAGCTAGACATTTGGGGGCCCGGGGGGCTTACTTCCTGGAGGGGCCCCCTCTAAAGTTTGCAGGTGTTAGGGGGGGGGGGGGGCAACAAGCTGGGGGGTTCGGTGAATTTTTTGGAAAATGAACATATTTTGGTGCATTTTGACACTTTCTGAGACTTCTTTCAATGCCCATAAATCCTTTTTAATCCGAATTAAAAAGCCTATGATGGTACTCAAAAGATACAAATCAAATTAAACACACTCCAGGAGTTTAAGCCAAGTTTGTAGAGGATCACAGGAAATTTGTTTGATTGAGTGATACACTTGGGGGGGCCCCTCTCTTGGGGGCCCGGGGGCCGATTTCAAACAGCCCCCCCCCCCCCCTAGCTACGCCACTGGGTTTAGCTAGCTCGCTTGGAAAACGTAACCACACAAATTGCTATTTTCCTGTTTGTTTCTTCATGCCAACGAAGCAATGAAAGCAGAAATATTTGACCTAGATGTTCAGTTGTTCACATAATTAAATTTTGTAAATATATTTCCTCCCTTATCCACCTTGTACCAGAGCTCGTTAGTCGTTACATCGAGCACATCTGGCAGCAGGGTTGCCAGGTGCACAAACCACAAAATATACTTTTGGCATTCACTTTACTTTTTTGGCATTTTCAATTTTTCATCATAAGAAAATGAAATTCAATTGGCGAATATTTCTGGCAAATTCCAAAGTTTGTCGAGTAACTTCTGGCAAGAAATACAACAATTGGCAGGACCTGGCAACTCTGTCTGGCAGTGACATAGGACGTCGGACAGTGAGGTGTAGGCTAATGGACTAGTCTCGCTTAGTTTACGTTCGCACACCGGAATGAGTAATCATGTCGGCATCTTCAGCAGTTATCAAATTTGCATTCAAGAACCACAAGTAGGTTTTTTGTAAGAAACACGGAGACCAGAAGCACACAGCAGTTTGTACTTTCTGCAAGCAAAGCATCACAGACAAGGCTGGCACGACGTCATGTTTAATTTGGCATTTTTAATTATTTTTGCATTTGATACCTGAGACTATATGGAAAATTTAATTAGGTCCGTTATATTCAAAGGTTTATTATGAGAAAAAAAATTAAAACCCATTCCTTACAAACAGGGCAGGACAATACAATTTAGTATTTACGCAGTACGGACCAAAAACATTCAGATAATAGTCATATTTATAAGAAATATTTTCATAAGCCTGTTCTTGGTCTTGGTCTGTTTCGGAGGGTCTGGTCTTGGTCTTGGTCTCGGAGGGCTGGTCTTGGTCTCGGAAGGTCTGGTCTTGGTCTTGGTCTCGAAGGGTCTGGTCTTGGTCTCGGAGGGTCTGGTCTTGACTACAACACTGGGATACACCTCCCCCAGTACCCCCACACTTCACAGCACTCTCAGTCCCAGAATACAGACCAGTCATCAGGCCAATAGTCCTTGCAGGAATCCCGCGAAGTCGCAGAAGATCCCAGAGTGACTCACGATGCACTGAGTCAAACGCCTTCTTGAGATCAACATAGGCTGCAAGCATCCCCTGTCGAAACTCACGTCTGTGTTCCACCAGGACACGAAGCGCTAGGTTACGGTCCGTTGTTGACTTACCAGGCGTGAACCCAGACTGCTGAGGTCTCTGATGCTTCAGCAGATGACTGCAGATCCGTGTCAGCAATAGATGGGCAAGCACCTTGCCTGGTACCTGGCGACTGTCGTCGCATGACGGCAACCCAATGTTGGCGGTTAAATTAGTTTTAGTCTGCGACTGTCCGCGACCAAGGAGGTTAAATAGGAGGCGACATGCCGCGCATTCTCTGTGTTATTGGGTGAAGCTACTTGCCCCGCCCCAATACGGGGAGATTGACTCAAAACATTGCGATTTCATGCGTCGACTCATTGCACTTTTAGGCTTTCTATCTAATTGATACACAAAAATAAATGAAAAATAGAACTGCCTAGGTAGGCTATAGTTAACATCTAGACATTCTTTACTGACTATATATATCATAGAATAAAATTCCCATCGCCGCATTATTCAAGGAAGTAACACGGTCTTGTTTTGTACACCGCACAAATATGCACTGGTTTTCCTGAAAAGCTAAGAAAATTTTGCATTATTTCCTAATTAAAGTACATCTCAAATGTATAAGGATCAATACTGTGCATAGCAAACAAAGAAAATTCTTCACCATGGGTAAAGTGTCCTTCAAAGTGGTTGCTAACATGACCAGTCAGATAGAATGGCTATATCATATATACCATATTATGACCATGGTCATGTGTCCATGTGGGCATGACAGACGTGTCTTACCTTCAAGGGCATGGCACTAAATTCAAGAAAAGGTGATCAGTCTTGTGTCTTATCTTGTGATGATCAGTCTTATGGGTACTGGGTGGGGGGTGATGGGTAAGGGGTGAGTGAATGGGTGTGTGGTAATGGGTGAGTGGAGGAATTCCCTCCTTTCTTTGATTCCTTATTTCTTTCCTCGTCAGTTCCTCTTCTGACTCTCTTCATCCCTCCAATTTCTTCCTTACTCCTTATTCCTCCTTTCCTTCTCTCATATCTCCTTCCTTCCCTCTCTCCCACCTTCCATTATCACCCCATCATCACCAAAAGGAGGAGCGATTCCCCCTCTATCTGCACGGGCGACTGTCAGTGCAGGCTCCCTCCGCTAGGATCGCTGTCGTCCATGAAATCAAAATGGCGCGCCATGTTATATCGCCCGAGTGACACCTCTCGGTGAAACTCTCTGTGCCAGGTGTATGATTCTTTAGGAAGAGGAAGAGGAAGAGGAGGAGGAAGAGGAAGAGGAAGAGGAAGAGGAAGAGGAAGAGGAAGAGGAAGAGGAAGAGGAAGAGGAAGAGGAAGAGGAAGAGGAAGAGGAAGAGGAAGAGGAAGAGGAAGAGGGAGAGGGAGAGGGAGAGGAAGAAGTGTTAGTTATTTTACCTATTTTTTTCTGTGCTTATTTTTAACTTTCTTTTCTTGTCGTCTTTTTAGCCGTGATTTATTATCCTATTTTTCTAGCCTATTTTTCAAGCCTATGAGGCTTTTTGTGAGGTATATTGTCATGTTTTGTGAGGTATATTGTCATGTTTTGTGAGGTATATTGTCATGTTTTGTGAGGTATATTGTCATGTTTTGTGAGGTATATTGTCATGTTTTGTGAGGTATATTGTCATGTTTTGTGAGGCATATTGTCATGTTTTGTGAGGTATATTGTCATGTTTTGTGAGGTATATTGTCATGTTTTGTGAGGCATATTGTCATGTTTTGTGAGGTATATTGTCACATACCCACACCCTCTCCCTCCCTCACCTCCCAGCCCATGTAGCGAGGCTCCTTGGCTATGAGGTCGGCCACCACGGCCACAAAGTTGACGGCGGCCCAGCCGTCATACAGCACCGAGGGCAGACCATACAGCACCGAGGGCAGACCATACAGCACTGAGGGGAGAGAGGGGAAAGAGGGGGTGTTATAGTCTATTTATTTTAGGCGAAAATTCCATTCTATCTGAAAGCCTCACGCTTAAAATGATGCCTAAGTATACCTGATAGTATGGTTAACTATGATAAAATACAACTGAAATTAGAGGAAGCGTAGTATTCCCTTCTCCTGGCTTCAAATATCAGTCAGTGAGCAGCAAGGGGGCAGGATTTTTCGCCTTGTTAAAAAAAACAGTAGGTATAGAGAGAGAGAAGAGGTAGGGTGTGTGTTAGTGTGTTGGTGTGTTTAGGTGGAGGGTGTGTGTCAGGGTGCGGGAGGGGTGTGGTGTTAGAGAAAGAGAAGAGGTAGGGTGTGTGTTAGTGTGTTGGGGTGTGGGAGGGGTGTGGTGTTAGAGAAAGAGAAGAGGTAGGGTGTGTGTTAGTGTGTTGGGGTGTGGGGGGTGTGGTGTTAGAGAGAGAGAAGAGGTAGGGTGTGTGTTAGTGTGTCGGGGTGTGGGAGGGTGTGGTGTTAGAGAGAGAGAAGAGGTAGGGTGTGTGTTAGTGTGTGGGGTGTGGGAGGGTGTGGTGTTAGAGAGAGTGAAGAGGTAGGGTGTGTGTTAGTGTGTTGGGGTGTGGGAGGGGTGTGGTGTTAGAGAAGAGAGAAGAGGTAGGGTGTGTGTTAGTGTGTTGGGGTGTGGGAGGGTTGTGGTGTTAGAGAGAGTGAAGAGGTAGGGTGTGTGTTAGTGTGTCGGGGTGTGGGAGGGGTGTGGTGTTAGAGAGAGAGAAGAGGTAGGGTGTGTGTTAGTGTGTTGGGGTGTGGGAGGGGTGTGGTGTTAGAGAGAGAGAAGAGGTAGGGTGTGTGTTAGTGTGTCGGGTGTGGGGGTGTGGAGGGGTGTGGTGTTAGAGAGAGAGAAGAGGTAGGTTGTGTGTTAGTGTGTTGGGGTGTGGGAGGGGTGTGGTGTTAGAGAGAGAGAAGAGGTAGGGTGTGTGTTAGTGTGTCGGGGTGTGGGAGGGGTGTGGTGTTAGAGAAAGAGAAGAGGTAGGGTGTGTGTTAGTGTGTTGGGGTGTGGGAGGGGTGTGGTGTTAGAGAAAGAGAAGAGGTAGGGTGTGTGTTAGTGTGTTGGGGTGTGGGAGGGGTGTGGTGTTAGAGAAAGAGAAGAGGTAGGGTGTGTGTTAGTGTGTTGGGGTGTGGGAGGGGTGTGGTGTTAGAGAAAGAGAAGAGGTAGGGTGTGTGTTAGTGTGTCGGGGTGTGGGAGGGGTGTGGTGTTAGAGAAAGAGAAGAGGTAGGGTGTGTGTTAGTGTGTCGGGGTGTGGGAGGGGTGTGGTGTTAGAGAAAGAGAAGAGGTAGGGTGTGTGTTAGTGTGTTGGGGTGTGGGAGGGGTGTGGTGTTAGAGAAAGAGAAGAGGTAGGGTGTGTGTTAGTGTGTTGGGGTGTGGTGTTAGAGAGAGAGAAGAGGTAGGGTGTGTGTTAGTGTGTTGGGGTGTGGGAGGGGTGTGAGAGGGGTGTGGCATTAGAGAAAGAGAACAGATGAGAAGGTAAAAGAAGAAATATAAGAATACGAAGGTAAAGAGGTGATCTGATTAATGCGTTCAGGGTTTACAAGGGACTGGAATATTTTGATAGAGATGATATTTGTGTGGGACGAGAGAGATACGAGAGGTCCTGGGAAGAAGTTGAAGAGGACCCCATGTAAGAGAAATACCTGTAGACCCTTTGATGTTTAAGTATAAGTTCAACTATATATAAGTTATTAGTAGTGAAATATAGAAATGTAAGATTAGAATAGTAACACATAATGTTGTACTTGTATATATATGTACTTGTATATGTTGTGCTTGTATATATATATTATATTTATATATATATATATATATATATATATATATATATATATATATATATTATATATATATATATATATATATATATATATATATATATATATATATATATATGCTAAGCCCAGGAATAATCTACACATTCCTGTAATGTCAAAGACTAGTAGTTCAGCTGAAGCTCCTGACTGTCTTTTCCTGTATATCACAACTATATGAATATACACACACACACACACACACACACACAGAAGGAGTAAACAGTTATATGAGTTTGTTCGCTGATGATGCTAAATTACTAAGAAAAGTAGTAATTAAGAGGACTGTGAGGACTTACAAAAGGATCTAGATAAGATTTTCAGATGGAGTCAACTATGGGAAATGGAGTTTAATGCCAAAAAGTGTAAAGTGATGGAAGTGGGCAGTAGCAAAAAGAGACAGAGAGGAAAGTATTCGATGGGAAATGAATGGATAATCAAAACAAAGGTCGAAAAAGATCTGGGAGTATGGATTATGGACAATTTGTCACCTGAGAAGCATATAAACAAGATCACAGGAGATACATATCAGTTGCTGAGGAATATAAGAATGGCATTCAAATATCTGGATGAAGAGATGATTGAGAAATTGATAACATCTTTGATTCGACCAAGGTTGGAATATGCGGCAGTGATTTGGTCACCACATAAAAAGAAGGATATAAGGAAGATTGAGAGAATACAAAGAGCAGCCACAAAAATGGCTCCAAGCCTGAGAGACTTAACATATGAGGAAAGACTTTCAAGACTAAAACTCCCAACTCTTGAGAAAAGAAGAGAAAGGGGAGATTTTATAGCAATGTATAGAGCATCAATGGGTCTGGAAAAAATTGATAGAGAAGATCTGTTTGTGTGGGACGACAGAAGTACAAGAGGTCATGAGAAGAAATTGAAAAGGACAACATGCAAGAGGGATATAAAAAAACACAGCTTTCCGTATAGAAGCATAGAAGCCTGGAACAATCTTGATGTTGCTTCCGCTGATTTTGATAAACTCCCGATCAATTTGGATGACTTTTTCTTTTGCGTAATATACCCTATATTATAGTCATCAAAGTATATATTGGTTTGATAACTGGTCTGTATTCTGGGACTGAGAGTGCTGTGAAGTGTGGGGCAGGTGTATCCAGCTTCTTTCCTGTGAATACAGGAGTGAGGCAAGGGTGCGTCCTTGCCCCATCACTTTTCAATGCTTGTATGGACTGGGTATTGGACAAGGTTGTAGATCGAAGTGATTGTGGAGCATCCGTCGGCAACACCAAGATCACTGATCTTGTTTTTGCCGATGATGCAGTAATCTTTGCTGAGTCGCTGGAGGTCCTGGTGATGGCTCTCCAGGCGCTGCACGAGGAGGCAAAGCCTTTGGGACTTGAGGTCTCCTGGCTCAAGACCAAGGTCCAGGTATTTGGAGACTTACTAGATGAAGCAGTACAGTCTGTTCATGCGTGTGGCGAGGACATTGAGATCTTGGAAAGTTTTACATACTTTGGTAGCGCAGTCCATAATGACGGCGGGTCACGTCAAGAAGTCTTACGGCGGATTGGCATAGCCCACGGTGTTATGGACTCGCTCAGCGGGAGTATTTGGCGTTGTCGGTACCTGTGCAGGAGGACAAAGATCCGGATCTTCAAGTCGCTTGTGATCCCTGTCTTACTCTATGGTTGTGAGACATGGACACTAAATAGTGACTTGAAGAGACGAATCAATGCCTTTGGTAATAAGTGTCTTCGCAGAATCATGGGGTATCGCTGGGATGATTACGTGTCAAATCAGCGATTGCACCGTGAGACTGAATCGAGGCCTATTACCTGCATAGTCCATCAGCGCCAACTTCGGCTATATGGGCATGTGGCACGCTACCCTGAAACCGATCCTTCCCATCAGGTTGTATCTGTAAGAGACAATCCGGCGTGGAGGAGGCCAAGGGGGCGCCCACAAGGCTCGTGGCTGGGGCAAGTTGATGTTTCTTGTCGAGAGCTGCTTGGTATGGGAAAGGAGCCTGCATGGGAACTCGCGCGTGGTGACCCCCGGGAGTGGCGTCGTAGGGTGGGCGAGGCGACGCGCCCCCCGGCGTATTCCCCCAATGATTGATTGGTTGAAAGTATATAAAACAGCAACGAGTGCTGTTGAAGCGGAGCAAAGATGTAGCCGCTGTACTTGTTGTCTGATCAACGGAGAGGCGCGGTGGGGACGAACTGCAGCCTTGTGCCCTCTTTCTGGAAAATTCCCTATCTCTCCTCCCCCGTTTTCTGGGTAGGAGTTTTCCCTCTATCAGATGATTCTCGTGGTTTGGGCTCGGATGTTATACGCATAGAGTGTTGTGATCAGCGAGAGGTTACGGTGAACTTAGGCAGACCCGGCAGAGGGGTTCAAATGATCGTTGTCACTCTCCACTCCTTCTCACTGCCTGAATCCTTGATATAGTCAGGGCCATCATTATCATTAGACAGATCGCTATCTCCCAATTCTGTGACATTTTCATCGTTGAGAATGTGAAAAAAATGCTATTAAAAAATCGTCTGGATTGGAGCGTGGCTGTGTGCCTGCCTGGGGATGGCTGTGTGCCTGCCTGGGGATGGCTGTGTGCCTGCCTGGGGATGGCTGTGTGCCTGCCTGGGGATGGCTGTGTGCCTGCCTGGGGAAGGCTCTCTCGCCAACACAGTGCCAAGCCTGCAGGGCTGCCAACATAACAATGGTACCGCACTCCCGCGCAAATAAATGAAAGCATTATATAGCTTTTATAGCTGGAATAGTGTTGAATGTTATTATACTGTATGTTATCATGAAATAAATAAAAAAGAGGTACAAGAAAATAATCATCATTTCAGCTGATATACGTAATATTTTACTAAACTTCTCGTTGTCATGTTTCTTCTATGCTAAATAAACAGTTCAAAGACAAAATAAAAATAATGAGAGTTGTAATTATAAAGCCTATAGATTGTTTTCTAGACGATAAATTACCACAAAGTACAACAAAATCGGCTCCGTATGTACACGTACTAAACACTACGTACGTACTCGGGGGAGGCGGCAGCAGAGTGGTTAGCGTCTCCAACTGGCATTCCCGGCGACCCGAGTTCGATCCCGACGAAAACCAAAACCTTTCTGTACCGTCGAGTGGCCTAAGAATACCCACATGCCCTGCCCATTAACTCTACCTTCGATTGCGAGTGCATCGGAGGACACAGGGGGGCGGCATGAGCCTCTAATCACAGGCGTCACTAAAAATCCTGCCTGCGTCACCACGGGCGAGGGCCAACCATCACAGCAGCCCTCAAGTGAACCTCCAGAGCCTACCATCCGAGCCCTGGGTCACCACTGCCTACAGGCGCTAGAGGCACAGATGTAAAAAAAGAAAAAGGAAAAAAAAAAAAAAATCCTAGGAGTACGTATATATACGTACTAAACACTTTACGGGTTAAAACCTAACAAAGAATTAACACACACACACACACACACACCCAGGGCCTGCCTACGTACATTTGCGCCTGCCAGACGGGGAACTTCTTGCCCTTGGCCTTGTCCAGCATCTCCTGCAGCCCCGTGACACAGTACTCCATCACCACGTAGATCTGAGAGGCAACACAAAGGTTGACTGGCTGAAGTAATCCGGTAAATCCAGCTTCTATTGTACCGCAAAGCAAAACAAAAGTAAAGTAAACCCTCTCTAATTTGAACCCGTATAATTGACACTTTTGGCTATCATATTTTATGGCTTATAAGACGCTGCATCTTGGAAGACTCGCCCTGATTTTGGAAAGAAATAAAAGAAATAAAAAAAAAATTAACAGATTTTCTACCGGTAGGCGGTAGTAAAATCTACCAATTTTCTGGGTAGGCGGTGGTCTAAAGTGTCTTTCTGGTGTTCTGCTTCCATGTTCTTTGGCGTATCATACAACTTCTAGCTTGTATGTGATAGTATAAGTAAATCACTTTGATGAATTCGCCATGGGTGATAATTTCCAGGACTGAAAAGAGCTTGTGATACGTGTGACAGCCTGGTGGTAAATGTTACATCAACACTAGCAGACGATAGATGGCATTGTTGGCGCCAATCTGCCGAGGCAGAAAGGCTCCAGCCAGTACCGTGTAAACATCACAGGGTGAGGACAGATTAGTTGATTTGAATGTCTTATGGTATTTGAAATACTTGTAACAGGTAAGTTACTGAGGTTACATCATATAAGAGGCTGAATTGAATAGCTACCTAAGCTAACCTCCTACAACATTCATCTTGGAAGACATATGAGTATTTTTCAGGGTACTTTTTACGGGAAAAGTGCATCTTATAAGCTATAAAATATGGTAATTCGACCCAGGTCGCCCCCAATTAGTTCAAATTAGAGAGGGTTTACTGTAATAACTAATAATAATACTAAATAAACAAGTACAGGGAGGTCCCGTTATACCAGCATTCGATATACAAGAATCCGAAGATACGAGATGTGTAAATTAGGGTCTATTTTCAATATACAAGATTGAAAACCAATGCTACGACATTCAAACTGGGGTGAGTAAAATTACCAAGTTATTTACTAAAGTAAATTAAAAGTTATTTACTCAAGTAAATTAAAAGTTATTTACTAAAATTATAAAGTCATTTACTGACTATATGATTTTACCTAAGGTTGTACGATAATCAATCTGAAAATATGATAATTCTGGTGGCTCGGTACGACAATGTGGCCTACAAAAATTCACATCCCTGGACGATGTACAATGATTCAGATGCACAGAGACGAGTTTGTGGGCAGTGGAAGAGGTCTGCGCACCCTTCCCTTGTCCCTTACCTACCCTACCCTCTCGAGTCTAGTGTATCACGCGGCGTCCCCAACAGTAGCCTACATACGTCTTTTTAACACCGAGGATCTTTCCTCTTCCCCCAAGTGATCAAGGGGAGGAGGAAGAACTCTAACCCAGTCATCCCTGCAAACGCAGTCACCCCTGTTTTCTCTCGAGCCTCGGAGAGAGAAAACAGGGACTCTCAGCTGGCTATGTGCCAGCTTCCTGTCTCCCCACACAACATTACCACTTATGAGTGTTATGCATGTTTTATGTTTAATTAATGTGCAATTATGTTATTTTGTGTGCTAATTTCTCTTTCAGAATGCTTTTTCTACAGAATAGGTAGTACAGTGTGGGTAATATAGACGCTGTGTGTTTGTTGTGTTTGCTACAGTTTATTTTAGCTTGAAAAAAAAGTCTTTTTTTTTTTGTCTTTTTCTTTTTAATTGATGGGGTCCTGGAACCAAACCTATATTTTACCATTAGTTATGTGTTTCGTTATACGAGATTTCGCTTTATGAGTACAGTAAAACCCTTATAACTCGGCACTGTATAACTCGGAATTTGATATAACTCTGCAAGGCAAAGAATATATATATATATTTTTTTTTACATCTATGCCTATAGCACGTGTAGGCAGTGAGCTCCAGGGGTGGGATGGCAGGCCCTGGAGGCTCACTCGAGGGCTGTGATGGTTGGCCCTCGCCCGTGGTGGCGCAGGCAGGATTCTTATAGTGACGCCTGTAATAGAGGCCCCCTGTGTCCTCCAATGCACTCGCAGTCGAAGGTAGAGTTAATGGACAGGGCATGTGGGTGTTCTTAGGCCACTCGACGGTGCAGAAATATTTCAAGTGAATTTATGGGTCTCACTCGGGATCGAACTCAGGTCTTCGAGAACACCACTCGGTGATGCTAACCACTCTGCTACCGCCTCCCCTAAACTCCATCTCTTGGTTTTCACTCGGCATATACAACCTCACAACCTCTTGTGTGAACATGTAAACAGAAAGTCGGCAAAAAATAATGTATCTCGGCATATTGATGTTATTACTGCATCTCTTTGCTTAAACTCGGCATATCCTCAGTCGCATAAAGTCGTATTTTTGTCCTTTTGACCCTTTCCTGCAGGCTCAGGCTCTTCAATTTCCTTCCCTTCCTGCTGGAGACACCCTTGCGTGATGGAGCCGACATCTTGAAATGCAGTACTGTATGATGTAATCCCAAAACACATAAAATAGGTGGCAAAGTAAAGCAAAGGTCGGGAACCAGCGTGTAGGCTGTCAGCTGCTGAGCCGTGTTTGTGTCGTCCAAGCACCGTCTTGGATACGAATTCCGTTTTTTGTCGAAATTTAAAAAGGATTGGTTTCTGCTTCAAAAACTGAACAAGCTTGGTAGGAGCCGAAATAATAATCAATGCAAAACATTGCAAACAATATCACAGAGTAGTATAACACACATTTCAGCAAGTATTATTGGATTGGGATTCGTAATCCAAGACGGTGCTTGGACGACAAAAACACGGCTCAGCCTACGCGCTGGTACCCGACCTTTGCTTTACTTTGCCACCTATTTTTTTTTTTACGTGTTTTGGGATTACATCATACAGTACTGTATATCAAGATGTCAGCTCCATCACGCAAGGGTGTCTCCAGCAGGAAGGGAATGAAATTGAAGAGCCTGAGCCTGCAGGAAAAGGTGAGTGCTGGCAAGGATGGATGCAGGTGCGTCCATGCATGCTATTTGTGCTGAGTTTGATATCAAATCCAGCACATTCTACCCGTTCACTGGTAAGTGTAGTTTTTATGCTTTTACAGTACTGTATGTACATTTTTTTTTTTAAACCCATATCAGAGGAGGACATTGCATAACTCGGCACATTGAATAACTCGGCAAGTGCCAGAGCCCCTATCGTGCCGAGTTATAAGGGTTTTACTGTATGCCAGGTGGAACCTAACTGCTCGTATCTTCGGGACCTCCCTGTACACACAACCCTCGTTTTCCCGGACCTCCATTTCCCGGATATCGGATTTGCCGGACAAATTCTGAGGTCCGGGGAAATGTCAGTCCCGGAAATGCCTGGTCCAGTCCGTAAATCGACAAAGTTGTCCGGCGGTCCGAGCGTCTCTTGTCACCCCTGGTCAGTGTCCGCGCCTCCCGCCAGGTGGCAGCATGCTCAGCGGTCGTATTGCTTACATTTGGACACAAGACACTCACGGTTCACCTGCACCGCCTCCATCAGTCCCCTGACCCCCACTGCCCTTGGTGCAGGAACGTCTCTTGAGACTATTGAGCACTTTCTGCTGCAGTGTCCGTGCTTCCACTCCCACCATGTAGTGCTACGCTCTCAACTCCTCACCCTGAACGTCGCCACCTTTGACCTGCCCACCCTGCTGGCGGGGGCTGGCCTCCCGCCATGTGGCAGCATGCACAGCGGTCGTATTGTTTACATTTGGGCACAGGACACTCACGGTTCACCTGCACCGCCTGACCGCCTTCGTCAGTCCCCTGACCCCCACTGCCCCTGGTGCAGGAACGTCTCTGAGACTATTGAACACTTTCTGCTGCAGTGTCCGCGCTTCCACTCCCACCGTGTAGTGCCACATTCTCAACTCCTCACCCTGAACGTCGCCACCTCTGACCTGCCCATCCTGTTTGCGGGGACTGACGTCCACCCCTCCCAGCAACACGCTGTCATCCGCCTCACCTGTGCCTTCCTGAGGAAGACAGGTCAACCACAGCGCCTGTGATAGCATCGTAGGACATCACCAGGGCTCATAGTGTTCTCCAAGGGATCCTCGCAGCCCTAAAAATAACAACAAAGTGATGTAAAAGTCCGCGGCGGGGTAGTTGATATTGGCGGTTGCCGGACAGTAAACACTAGAGTAGGATAAACGTCCGGGGGTGGGTAATGGCCTCAGACTTTTGCGATTCCCGGACGTTTGCGGTTCCCGGACCAGTGCTCCCCCCTATTAGTCCGGGAAAACGAGGGATGTGTGTAGGTCCAGTCCACACTAAATAAATAAACAAGTAGGTCCCTTCCCGTGGTTGTGCTAAATACATACACACATATGCACACACACACACACACTTAAATAAAACTTTACATACATTTCCATCCTTCTAACAGAGGCAAACACAACACACAACCAGGCACCTCAAAAAAATAAAAATACAATAATAATAATAACAATAACAAAAATAATAATAAAAAATAAACAAATAGATCAAGCACATTAAAACATTTAGCAAAACCATGTAGTACTACTTCAAAAAATAAATAAATAAATAACAAATAGAAATAAGAATACTGTATATAGACTAATAAATGAATAGACGGCCAAATAGCTCCCGTCCGCACCTTTCCCTTCTCCTAGAAATAGATAAAAAAAAAAAAATTCTGAAAAAAGAAAGATATAAATAAATAAATTAATCCACAAGGCCCCGTCCTCACCTTCCCCTTCTCCTGGTTGTGGTCAAAATAAAGATAAATAAAAAGAATAAAAAAATACATCCCGTCCGTACCTTTCCCTTCTCCTGGTTGTGGTAGACGTCACACAGGGTGATGCCGTGCCTGTGCCCGAGTTGCCGCAGCAGCTGGATCTCCCGCTGCACGTTCTGCTCGCCGTTGGGGATGCGACGCAGGGCCTTGCGCTTCATGATCTTGACGGCGAGGCGCTGCAGGGTGTCCTGGTCCAGACACTCCTTGACCTTGCCGTAGCTGCCCTCCCCCAGCTTGTCACCCATCACATAACGTCCCACCAACTGTAACGATTAATGACACACCATGCAAGGTTAATTGGTGGACTCGTTACCGGGTTAATGGTCAATGTTGCCTGGATGGAAGGTTAATTGCTTGACTCATTACTTTTTTTTTTTTTTTACTTTACCTGGCCTAGGAAACAAAAAAGGTAACACAAACCATGCAACCATAAAGACACGCAAGGTAAATGGATTTTTTTTTTTACATAATAAGACGGGGGGGGGGGGGTAACATAAAGCCCACTAAAGCTGCAATGCTAAAGACACGCAAGGTTAATTGGAGGACTCGTTACCTTTTTTTTTTTTTTTACATCACACAGGACTGACCAAAAGCAAAAATAAAAAGAAGCAACAAAATAAATATGTCCCCCATCCCATAACGTCCCACCAACAACACCAACCTTAAACTCACCACGCTAGGTTAATTGACGTTATTTTTACATAATAAGACTCGGGGGGGGGGGGGGGGGGGGTAACAAAAAGCCCACTAAAGCTGCAACGATAAAGACACGCAAGGTTAATTTGTGAACTCATTACTTTCCTTTTCTTATTTTTTACATCACACAGGACTGGACCTAGGGGAAATTTTTTTAAAAAGCAGAAAAAAAGGCCACAAAAACGTCCCAGCAAATGCAAAGATAAAGACAAGAAGGTTAATTGACTTTTTATATTTTTCTTACATCACGCAGGACTGGCCAAGGACAAAAAAAAAAACAAGCAAAAATAACCCCGCTTAGTTGCCAGTCAATATAAAGAAGACAGTAAGAGATGATAGAGCTTATTCAGCTTGTCCCCAGCAAGGTTAATTGGTGGACTCGTAACCTTCTTTTAGATTGTTTACATCACACAAGACTAACCTAAAGGAAAAAAAAGAAAAAGAAAAAACAACCCCCGCTAAGCTGGCAGTAGAATGACATGCTTCACAGCTTAATCATCAGCTGTAACCATAAAGGCAAGAGGGTTAAGTGACTTTTTGTTTGACATCAGAAAGGACTGGCCAAAAGCAAAAATTATAAGCAGCAACAAAAAAAACTGTCCCCCATCACATAACGTCCCACCAGCTGCAGCCATAAAGACATGCAAGGTTAATTGGTGGACTTGTTAACTGGTCAATGGTTAATGTTGCCTGGATGGAAGGTTACTTGGTGTACTCTTTAGCTTCTTTTCTTTTTTATAAAAATGAATATAAATAAATCTTTCATTAAATGTTTTTCTTCTAGTCTTCATATTTTGCCCGTTCCGGGAGTACAGTAAACCCTCGTTAAACAGAACGCCGTGTTGCCTTCGAACAAGCCTCTGATATACCGAACTCTAGTTCGGCATATGCGGCGATTGGTGAGCCGACCAAACATGTCCGTGCGTTCAAACTTTGTTTGAAAACGTATGACTGAATGACGCCTCTCATAAACCAAACTCTGTTCAGTTTATGAGGCGGACAGCCGATCATCCTATAAACCGAACTATCGGATATTGCAATCGACCCTTCCGCCCATTGGTTGGGTTTATCGAGGGTTTACTGTACCACAATGCCATAACACAACATCAATACCTAGAAGCAGACTAATCCATCTCTGCTTTGGCCACTATCCTTACAGCTCACGGAACACCTAATAATGTTAACCGCAACAAGCTTGAGCTACAGGAGGTAAGTAAAGGTAAAGATGGGGCATACGCTACGCTGCACGTGGCCTCGGTGCTCATCTCCGTCGCATTAGCCCTTGAGCCTGTGGTGGTTGAAAATTTACGGATGTTTTTAATAGGAAGGAACTGTATGTGAGATATGAAAATTAAACTAACCAAACCCCACCTTTTGACTCACTAACCTAACCTAATCCCACGCTTTAACCTCCTAACTAAAGCCAAATCTGCATTAAAAAGTGTCCGCGGCAAGGGAAGAAAAGAGGCGATGCAGGTCACAAGAGGAAGAAGAGTGTGGCAGACGTAAACACTTATCTCTCGCCTCCCTATAAATAACATGTCATTATCTCCAAAAGTAATGATTTGCGACGGAAGCTCATAGAGAGAATGCTTCTTAGAGTATTATTTTACGATGGCACCAAACTTCCCTACACAATTGGGAACATGGTTTTTGTTTACCTTATTGTATTCTAAGAGACATTTTCTCTTTGAGCTTTCCGTCGCAAATCAATAGTTTCGGAGATATAGAACATTTTAGGTGGGGGGAGGAATATGTCTCCTTGTTTACAAAATGCCTCCCTCTTCCTCTTCTTGTGACCTGCATCGGTTTTGTTTGGTACTTTATTAAACTTTTTTATTACTGGACCCAGTTAGGAGGTTAAAGGTTAGGTAAGGTTAGGTTAGGTTAGGTAAGGTTAGGTTAGGTTAGGTAAGGTAAGGTTAGGTTAGGTAAGGTAGCCACGGGTGCGCCTCCGAAACAAAAGCGATACAGGTCACAAGAAGAGGAAGAGGGAGGCATTTTGGGTTATAATGGACGAGAGTTTCGCGGTCGTTTTCAGAGACACCGACTATTTTTTCTTGGCCTACAATAGGTGCTTGTTCTAATGGAGATAGTTTTATTCTGCGCAAACCCATAAAAAAATTAAAAAAAGTATAATTTGTGGTTAAGGTTAGGTTAGGTTTCATTAAAACCTATAAGGTTAGGTTAGGTTAGGTTTCATTAAAACCTATAAGGTTAGGTTATGTTTCATTAAAACCTTTAAGGTTAGGTTAGGTTTCATTAAAACCTATAAGGTTTTTTTTTTTTTTTTTTTTTTTTTTTTTTTTTTCGCAAAATAAAACTATCTCCATTAGAACAAGCACCTATTGTAGGACAAGAAGAAATAGGGTTATAATGGAGGAGAGTTTCACGTTCGCTACAGACCTTACTACTCACGTTTTCAAAAAAAAATTGGGTTCAGTACAGGGAGGTCCCGTTATACGAGCATTCGGTATACGAGAATCCGATGATACGAGAGGTGTAAATTAGGGTCTATTTTCAATATACGAGATCTAAAATCCAATGATACGACATTCAAACTTGGGTGAGTAAAATTGTCAAGTTAAAAATGCCCACCATACCACTCCCGGGCTGGACAAAGGGGGATTTGGTTGACCCCAGTAAGGTCACCCCTAGCAAGCCGTGACCTGAAGGGTAATTAAGCATATGGCGCGGCATGACATTTAGGGGTAATTAGCAGGTGTGCGGCTCCAACCTTGGGACCGCAGTCAGGTTACCCCTAGCAAGGCGTGACCTTTAGGGTAATTAAGCATATGGCGCGGCCTGACCTTTAGGGGTAATTAGCAGGTGTGCGGCCCCAGCCTTGGGACCGCTACACTACCTTCTCTTGTATCACGCGGCGTCCCCTAGATTACAACGTCTTTTTTGCTTGTTATGCATGTTTTATGTTTAATTAATGTGCAGTTATGTTATTTTGTGTGCTATTTTCTTTTTCAGAATGCTTTTTCTACAGAATAGGTAGTACAGTGTGGGTAATATAGACGCAGTGTGTTTGTTGTGTTTGCTATAGTTTATTTTAGCTTGAAAAACATGTTTTTTTTTAATTGATGGGGTCCTGGAACCAAACCTATATATTACATTAGTTATGTGTTTCGTTATACGAGATTTCGCTTTACGAGTATGCCAGGTGGAACCTAACTGCTCATATCTTCGGGACCTCCCTGTATACTGTTTACTACTACTCTACTTGTGCTCAATATAAAAAAATGATGTATATATTGAAATTATCCTTTTGTTGTCTATAGGGCTGACAGACACACCCTCCATCATCAAACCCTTTTTCGACACTGGCTCTACGAGACAGTGACCTACACAACAGACCAAGCCGAGTCAGGCCAATGAACCATACACGGAAAATTTTGCGTTACTCACAGATTTCACACCTTTTTGGCGGGGAGCCAATCAGAGGCCATATGGGTAGGCCAATGACAAGCAAATATATTTTTTCTTCAGCCAATCAGGAACACTAATATAATAGCCAATCAAAGGCCATTATAATTTGCCACGCAGCCAATCATGGGCTCTTAATTAAAACAAGGCTTTTAAAATTTGTATCACCCTTCACGGGCCTTCGCCCTTCAGTTAGTCAGTTGAAATTATGGAGTGTAGAGGTTGTAACGCAAGTGAAGTCACTATCATCCAATTATACCTTAACAAAGACCAAGAGGCTCTGAAAGTGTTTGAAGAACACGGTATCATACCAATTAAGAGAAAGTGTGATAACTGCAGGCGTGAGCTGTCTTTGACAAAAAATGGACGTGGTTTTCACTGCAGTAAGCGACTACGCCACAATCCGAAGTAAAAACGTGAAATACGATGCGATTTCTATCCTTCACGTTTGAAAGGAACGTGGCTGGAAAAAGTGAAAGTGTCCCCAAGTGTGAACTTACTTTTTATAAATGCTTTCTTGAGGAAGTTTTACACCCAGCAATACTTCCAGACAAACTTTGGCCTCGCTGAAAAGACAGTGGTGGATTGGAAGAGCTTCTGTGGTGAAGTGTGCGAAAAGTGGCTGGACGACCAGCAGCCAATCAGTGGCCCGGGGATAGTGGTGGAAATTGATGAGAGTAAATTCGGCAAACGTAAGTACAATCGCGGCAGATTAGTTGAGGGAGTGTGGGTTTTTTGGGGCATAGACAGGGAGACAAAGAGGCACTTTATTTTCCCTGTGGAGCAGAGACGCTGCTACCCTCATTCCCCTGTGCCAAAAGTACATCCTCCCTGGGTCAATAATATACAGTGACTGTTGGAAAGCCTATAGTGGCCTCAGCGACCTGGGTTATACACACAGAGTCATGAACCACTCTAAGAACTTTGTGGATTCAGTGACGCGGGTACATACCAACAATATCGAACGGCTCTGGAAAGACATTAAGAGCTGGGTTCTCAGAGCTGGCAACAAAAAAGACCACTATAGGCAGTATTTCGCCCGATATTTGTTCTGCCACAGTCACCAAGACCCAACAACCATCTTCCATCACTTCCTATGGGAAATCGCTCGCTGCTACCCACCACCTCAGTAGGTAAGAGTGTTAAGGTTAGGTTAGGTATACTTTGTGGTTAAGGTTAGGTTAGGTATACTTTGTGGTTGTTAGGTTAGGTTGGGTATACTTTGTGGTTAGGTTAGGTATACTTTGTGGTTAAGTTAGGTTAGGTATAGTATCTTTGTGGTTAGGTTAGGTTAGGTTAGGTTTCATTAAAACCTATAATGTTAGGTTAGATTTCATTAAAACCTATAAGTTTAGGTTAGGTTTCATTAAAGCTTATAAGACCCTGACAAATTTTTCCAGGCCAAATTTCTGTTTTTTCTGATGGAGATATATATATATATATATATATATATATATATATATATATATATATATATATATATATATAATATATATATATATATTATATATATTTTTTTTTTTTTTTTTTTTTTTTTTTTTTCCTTTCGATAATTATGTTTTTGCGCAAAATAAAACTATCTCGATTAGAAAAAGCACCTATTTTAGGCAAACAATTTTTTTTTTTTTTTTTTTTTTTTTGGTCAAAAACTATGGTATTGCGCAACAAATAACTATTTCATTATAAAAAGCACCTGTTTTAGGCCAGGAAAAACTAGTCAGTGTCTCTGAAATAGACCGTGAAACTCTCCTCCATTATTACCAAAAATAGTCGGTACGTGTCTCTAAAAACGACCGCGAAACTCTCGTCCATTATTACCCAAGCACCTATTGTAGGCCAAGAAAAAATAGTTGGTGTCTCTGAAAACGACCGTGAAACTCTCGTCCATTCTTACCGAATCCAATAAGGTGAACAGAAACCACACTCTTAATTCTATAGGGAATTTCGGGGTAAATTTTTACGATGGCAGCAAACTTCCCTACACAATTGGGAGCATGGTTTCTGTTTGCCTTATTGTATTCTAAGAGACATTTTCTCTTTGAGCTTTCCGTCGCAAATCAATAGTTTCGGAGATATAGAACATTTTAGGTGGGGGGAGGAATATGTCTCCTTGTTTACAAAATGCCTCCCTCTTCCTCTTCTTGTGACCTGTATCGCTTTTGTTTCGGAGGCGCACCCGTGGCTACCTAACCTAACCTGAACCTAACCAAAAAAAAAAAAATATTACCAAAAAAAAAAAAAAAAAAAAACTTACCTTACCTAACCTTTAACCTCAAAGGCTGATTCACACTATACCTGCACGTAAACGGACCGGCACCTGACCGGCACCGGCACGTTACCGGCCGCCACCAGCATGTGTATTCACACTACACCGTCAGTTCTACGACAGTACGGTGACCGGTCACCGGTCGCAGTACACTCCTGCAGCTGCCAGGTGTATTACCAGGGCCGGTATTACCAAAGAGATCATAGTTAAGAACGTTTATCATAGCTGGACAAAATGGCCCATTTTAGTCACAACTGGCTGGCGGATATCATAAATTGTGGGGGGACTATCACAAACACGCGCGGAGGCTAAAGTGGGTTCACGATTCAGCGCGACTAGATAAGCTCGCCAGTACTTGCGTGTTAACAGGGCCGGTATTACAAAGACATAAAACGTGCGACAAAATGGCCCCATTTAGTCACAACTGGCTGGGATATCTAAATTGTGGGGGATATCACAACCGCGCGGGAGGCTAAAGTGGGTTCACCGAGTTCTAGCGCGACTATGATAACAGCTCCGCGACTATGATAAACTTTCCAGCTGTTAACAGGGCCGAGATACAATAACAGCCTCAGTGAAGAAATATTCGCCCACATAGGGATGTGTTGAGTGAGCTGAGTGATGCACAGCTGATTAGGAAATACCGAGTAGACCGTGTGAGGGCATATTGTTCCTCACCAACTTTGTACAAACAGCTTTTAGGTCGAAAACATCGCCATCTGGCAACACTGTTTCGTGTTTACACAGATACTGCTCAACGGTACATCTATATGCTTTATTTTCGGGAATGAATTACTACATTACTCTCTGTGTCACTGCCCTAAACATGTTATAAACATAAGGGAAGAAGTATCAACCCATAAAACGTGGTCAAAGGATGAATTTACTGATTATATAACCATTTTAAAGAAACTTAAAGAAACAATGACGCTATATTTAGCAGACGCCTATGATAAACAATTGTGCTAGATTCTAAACTTATGATAAATGGCGTATGATAAAAATGTATCATATCCAAGAGTTATGATAAATATTTGTCATAGCTATGATTAAGTTTTGGTGATACCTATAGAGCGAACAGCAAACATTACAAACAAAAGGAATGGCCAGCACGACCGAAAGACTCACCTGGCAGGTTCAACTGTATGTACAAACCTCTTGTTGACAGTGAAAAGGTGTACTTACCTCCATTGCATCTGAAACTTGGGTTAATGAAAATTTTTGTGAAGGCCATGGATCAAAATGGTGCTGGCTTTCAGTATTTGTTAGCAAAGTTTGAACGCACTGTATCTGAAGCCAAAGTAAAGGCAGGTGTTTTCAATGGCCCTCAAATTCGTCAACTACTCAATGATGATGACTTTGTAAAGAGCCTAACTGCCCTGGAAAAAGCTGCTTGGAAGAGCTTTTTGGCTGTTATAAAGAACTACCTAGGTAATGTTCGAGCATCGAATTATGAGGAACTTGTAAATGACATGTTGAAGAGTTACCATGCGCTTGGGGCTCGGATGTCACTCAAAATCCACTTTTTCCATTCATATCTTGATTTCTTCCCAACGAATATTGGCGCGGTCAGTGATGAGCAGGGGGAACGTTTCCACCAGGACATTGCCACCATGGAAACCCGATACCAAGGACGATTCAGTCCCAACATGATAGGGGACTATTGCTGGACGCTACAACGTGAAAGTAGCTGCTCCTACAAACGAAAGAGCAAACTACAGAAACACTTCTGATGTACTATGGAGCAGGGTGAGTACTTTTGTGTGTTAGGTATAGTTTTGATCATATGTATATTTAATACCAATTTGAGATCTTGACTGTTCTTCTGAAGAACAGTCTAGATCTGACTGTTCTTCGAACTAGCGCATCTTTCTCTCAAAAAAAATCTCGAAGTTGTGTTCCAAAATACAGATAGATATATATATATATATAAAGTCAAAATTTACTGTGATTTGGCATATTTTCGGATATTTCCAAGATGTGGCACATTTTCGGATATATTTGGAACATAGTACTAATTTAAGTATATTTTTTGCCAGATATGTACATTAGGTCCTAATAAAGCCGCAGACACCACCAGAATTTAATTACGAGTAATATATATTAACGTAGGGGGATTGTTTCGATTAATTATATAATTATATATACGTATATAATTATAATACCTATTAAAATTTAAAATGCCGATATTTCAAAAACTATACGTGCTAGAGAAAAAGCAATGCCATATTTGAAATCAGCAGCGAAAATGCTTTCCAACCCACACACAATGAACTCAGAACCATTTTTGGTGTCGACCAGTGTAATGGGTTAAGCAAACAGCCAAACTTTTCTTTCGATGTTATTGTCCCCCAAGAGGAGGTGTTTCTTTTAGAGATAGTTTCTTCTAGTAGGCTCAGAAACTCGTGGAATTGATGCTTTGACATCCTGAAGTATTGATGGAATTTCAGCTCATCGTCCAGTAGTTCTTTATACAGTGTCCCATATTCTCCTTCTGTTTTCCTTTTCTTTAGGGATTTGTGTACCCAAAGTCGTCTTTTGTTTTTACTTTTTACTTTTTCATTCTCCTCTTCTTCTTCGAAGAAGTGTTATCACAGCAATGTCATTTACACTGACATTCTTAAACATAGTTAATTCAATATCAGCGAGCACTAGCGGAAGCGATCTTTCCTCTTATTACAAGGACACAAGGTACAGGTGGTGTAAGCACTAACACGCCGCCTCATACGCGACTGACGCTCTGCCACAACAACCTGTTAAAGGGCCGTGCGCCCGCCGCTCCCCTCGTTGGGTGCCAGATCGCCGATGCCTCTCTACATCACTACACGCGTAGTAGTAGAGTACACGAAGTAGGCTAGTGAAGTAATAGGACTGAAGTAATAGGACTGAAGTAAAAGAAACCGTCCGTCAGTTGTGCGTTCGTTTCGATATCTTTCTTTTTTCATGCAAAATATCTCGCGTAATTTTTTTTTCTTTTTCTCACAATTCTCGCTAATACTAAAAATATAAAAAAATAAAAGTGATCGGATCATCCCCCAAAGTGGCCTTAAAACCTTCCCCTGGTCGACCTGGTTACAAAACTGTGCCATATGATGGGATTGCGCCACTGGGGGCGGAGCCTATAGCGGACACACACACAGACACACACACGCACGCACACACTTGCGATTATATTATTATAGATTAAAGGGGGAGGGGGGGGGGGCACGAAGTGGAACACTCACCGACGACGGCGAGAATTCCTATCGGCGACAGTTATAGGTATGGTTTTGAGCATATATGATATAAGAGGCATTTAATTTCGTTCAGAAATGTCCTCTGAGCAGGAGATGGGGGTATATACGGGTGGTTAAGACATTTCTGTACGAAATTGAATGCCTCATATATCATATATGCTCAAAACCATACCTATAACTGTCGCTGATAGGAATTCTCGCCGACGACGGCGAGTGTTCCACTTCGTGCCCCCCCCCCCTCCTCCTCCTTTAATGATAAATATAGACGGATTTGTTGTCGTAGGACGCCTGTACATGCCTTTGTTGATCAAGTCAATATTATAATAGTAAGTATTCCCCTCAACGCCCGTTTTCTTTGCCTTTGTTAGTAAATAGACATGCCCTCATAAACAGACACTTGCCCACACGACACCGGTGCAGCATTTTTGTAATGTGATGGTAAATGTATGCACAATGCAAGCACAACATTTTATTGGGGGGTGTAGCCCTATATTTTTTAAGAGGTAAATATATTTTACAATAAAATATATTATTTTTATAAAATACTTATTTATAAACTTTATTACATTATATTATTTAAGTGGGGGGGGGGGGACAAATGATACCCTGTCCCCCCCACTCCAAAATGTGGGGGGGGGACATGTCCCCCTGTCCCCCACCCAAACGAGGCCCATGCCCGCACCTCCATGGGTCAGCCAGAGCGGGTCGGGACGAGACCACCGAGAGACAAGGCCTGGTGGATCGCCCGTGACGTCACACCATAAGGATACCACCCGCTCCTCTCCCCGTACAAGTTTACCTACCTAATATAATGTTTATCAGTATAAAAGATATACTGTTATCTTCGGAAATGTTTGTTCTATAATATTATCAAATAAAAAACTGTAAAACACACAAAGAAAATGCCATTATGAGACTTTCAAGAAATATGCATTAACTTAAACTCTTCGCCATTTAATATTTTGCTCGCAAACATTTTAAATGGAGAATATCAATAGAAGCGGAGTTTAATTAGCTTTCCATTGATATATTTCGTTTAGTGAAAAATGAATTAGCGGCATGCATAAATTAGCGTTAACTAAATATAAAAAATCAAGAAATCGGGTAATTTCCTACCTAATATATGTTTATCAGTATAAAATATATACTGTTATCTTTGGAAATGTTTGTTCTATAATATTTTCAAATAAAAAACCGTAAAACACACTGAAGAAATGCCATTATGAGACTTTCAAGAAATATGCATGAACTTAAACTTTTCGCCATTTAATATTTTGTGAAAAACTTTTTACATGGAGAAAATTAATAGAAGCGAAATTTAATTAGCTTTCCATTGATATATTTCCTTTTCTGATAAATGAATTAGAACCATGCATAAATTAACGTTAACTAAATAAATAACATCATGAAATCGGGTAATTTACTCGATTTCATGATGTTATTTATTTAGTTAACGCTAATTTATGCATGGTTCTAATTCATTTATCAGAAAAGGAAGTATATCAATGGAGAGCTAATTAAATTCCGCTTCTATTGATATTCTCCATGTAAAAAAACATTCACAAAATATTAAATGGCGAAAAGTTTAAGTTCATGTATATTTCTTGAAAGTCTCATAATGGCATTTCTTTAGTGTGTTTTACGGTTTTTTATTTGATAATATTATAGAACAAACATTTCCAAAGATAACAGTATATATTTTATACTGATAAACATATATTAGGTAGGAAATTACCCGATTTCATGATTGTTTATATTTAGTTAACGCTAATTTATGCATGCCGCTAATTCATTTATCACTAAACGAAATATATCAATGGAAAGCTAATTAAACTCCGCTTCTATTGATATTCTCCATTTAAAATGTTTGCGAGCAAAATATTAAATGGCGAAGAGTTTAAGTTAATGCATATTTCTTGAAAGTCTCATAATGGCATTTTCTTTGTGTGTTTTACAGTTTTTTATTTGATAATATTATAGAACAAACATTTCCGAAGATAACAGTATATCTTTTATACTGATAAACATTATATTAGGTAGGTAAACTTGTACGGGGAGCGGAGCGGGTGGTATCCTTATGGTGTGACGTCACGGGCGATCCACCAGGCCTTATCATCTCGGTGGCCACTATCATCTCGGTGGCCACGGTCGGGGCCTCAAAAAACCATGAGCAATATTTTTAATGTAGTAGTTAGCCATTGAAAGTATTGGTGTTGATTGTAGAAGAATTGAAGAAAATGTAGGTACTCCATGGTCGACCTCAACATATTAGATACGGGTGAGAGGGGAGGGACGAGACGTGAGGACGTGAGAATGACTGGCGAGGAGTAACGCGTGGTGGGTACTGAGTGAGGGTGAGGGTAAGGGGTGGGAAGTGAAGGGTGACGGGTGACGGATGACAAGCGCGGGTGAGGATGAAGAGAGCGAGTAAAGGGTGTACACTTAAAAGTTGACATCAGGGCGAGTATAACGGTTGAAGATGACAAGTTAGGGTGAGAATGACGGGTTAGGGTGAGGGTGACATGGGAGGGTGACGAGTGAAGGCAACGTCTGAGGGTGTGGGTAAGGATGATGGGTCAGGGCAGGGGCGCACCCAGAATTTTTTTCAGGGTGGGGGGTGGGCAGAATGATTTTTTTCGCCACTCAGTAAACCCGTCAGATGTCTCGCTAGCCGTTGGATGGTAAATTTTTCCGCCATCAGCTGATTCACTTTTCAGACCTTATTTCTTATTTCTGCTATTGTAGATAACAGTTAAGTCGCCAGGACAACTTTTTTTTCTGTTTACAGACGTGTGGTGGCGTTAATGCTTACATTTCTACATCCATGATTTCAGGAAAGTTAGAAGGGGCTATCTGGAGAGTCTGTGTCATTTTGTGTCTTCATCTGTGTCATAGTAGGGCTATAAATGAACAAATTACAAAAATATATACAAAGTGGCTACCAACAGTAGAGTCGCCATCTAGTGTTTATTTACTGAGTGTCGTACCGCTGTCGTCGTCGCCCGAAAAAAAAATGCGTAGTGAAATTTGAAACCGTCTATACTCGCAGATATAAAGCATAAAACAACGCTGAAACAGGGTAGATTATATCATGACATCATATATCATATATCATGACTACATAAGTCATGAAATAAACTACTGTGTATCATCTTCAGTGGCACATAAAAATCAGTAGTGATGCTATAATTCGTAATATTTGGCGACTGGCGACATCACTGCAGGTGGCGACTTTACTGTTATCTACGGTAGTAAAACAATAGTTATGGTAGTGTTAGACGCTTGTTCAAGGCATTACGTGACGCATAAGCGCGACCACACCAAGGTCGAAACGTACACGGTCAGGTGACACGGCTACATCGCTAGAACCTGTAATAATTTTTTTTTTAACTGATTGTTAGTGTATACTGATTTCTTACAAGAAAGGAAATTTCGGGGGGGCATGACCCCCTTGCCCCCCCTCCCCCTTGGTGCACCCCTGGGTCAGGGTGTGGGGTGAGGGTAACAGGAGAGGGTGACGGATGAAGCTGAAATGTAGGAAATAACATATCAAGATGCTCAACAGAACTGCAAAACCGACGGCTGGTGGCGGGAGTGAAGGAACATAATACATGCGCTAGGCTGTTCCTCCCCCTCCCCCACCTGATGTGCTTCGCGCTGGATGGGAGCCAGCACGCTACAACAGGTGGGCACGGCGACGATTAGGGCCGGTGCGTGCATCGCTGTCACCTGGACGGAAACGAGTCAAGTAACGAGTGGCGGCATTTAAGCTTCATGAATGGGGGAGATTATGGGACAACTGGGTCACGGCCTGTTTGAAGTAGCGACCTTGGAGTGTTAAGCCACATCCCTCTCGGATCAGTGACCCTGATAACCTGCAGCAGTGATGGGGTGCACAGAAACACTTCGCCGTCGTCTTTTACACGCATTCGTGTTTGCCCTTGCACGAGTACCAATTTTATGATATGTCAGTGCCATCAATGCATGGTGAGGGTAATATCGATTGAATGAAAGCAGGCACTGGTGTACGCCGAAGTAATTATCTCTATACTGGTTCCTTTGCTAAGATCGGGGCTTCAGCTGGAGCGGGGCGGGGCGAAGTGGACAGTGCCAGACCTTCACATTTTTCAACAAATGACTGACGCGCCTCCTCTCATGAGTGGGCTACCGTTGGTGGACCATCTGGGAAACATGATGTTAGTTTGATGTGTGAGGGTGCCGGTGCGTAGAGAAAGCCTGGAAGGAAAGAGGGCGCGTGTAGTGATGTAGAGAGGCATCGGCGATCTGGCACCCAACGAGGGGAGCGGCGGGCGCACGGCCCTTTAACAGGTTGTTGTGGCAGAGCGTCAGTCGCGTGTGAGGCGGCGTGTTAGTGCTTACACCATCTGTACCTCGTGCGTGTGTCCGCTTGTTCATTCTCACATCTAGGTACACGTCACGTGCTCTTTCTACCCTTCGTCACCACAATGCCCAGCGCTCGAACATCTGTCCCACTTCCTGCTAACGCCGCTTTTCGTCCCCGGCTACTCATCACCTGACCAGTGTGTCGTTGGGGCGGTCGTGCTGCACGCCCTACGAAGCGTTACGAGTTTACGAGACAGTGAAGGGCGTGCGCTCGCTCTCCAACGTTTGTGTCGCCGCCATGAGCGTCGCGCCTCCAATGAACTCATCGAACACGGACAATGTGACGGGCACGGCGTCCATCAGCGTTCCTTACGTCATAAGTGAGGTGTTGGTGGCAATTGTGGCAGTGCTTGGAAACGCTCTCACCATCACAGTTTTTGTGGTGGAACGAAAACTGCGTCGCCGCACCAACTACTACATCGTGTCCCTGGCACTGGCTGACCTTCTGGTGGGAGTGTTTGGGATCCCCTTTGCCATTCTCACCTACGTTGGACTGCCGCGACCCTTATGGGCTTGCCTCTTCATGCTGTCTACACTGCTTGTTCTGTGCACTGTGTCTATCTTCTGCCTGTTGGCCGTCAGCATAGACCGCTACTGGGCCATCCTGTTTCCACTGCGTTACTCCAGGGTCATGACCACCAGGATCGCTCGCTGTGAGTACTCAATCGGCCAGCCATATTGCTAATTGTACCCATCCCTCCTTCTACTCTCGGCGCCGTAGCGTACATATTTTATCCATGCATGCTAGTTCATGTTATTGGTAAAATAATAACTACCTTTCTAAGCGATTATTAGGCCTTTGCCATTCGTTTAGTCTCTGGGAAAGCATCCCTCGATAA
Source organism: Chionoecetes opilio (assembly GCA_016584305.1). NCBI lineage: Eukaryota > Metazoa > Arthropoda > Malacostraca > Decapoda > Majidae > Chionoecetes > Chionoecetes opilio. Next base: position 10,239 of record JACEEZ010006243.1, on the reverse strand, counting down.
ATTTTCTCTTGCGTAGCATATACTAGTTCCATTTTTATTTAAGTTTGTGTTGTTGTGTGCATAGTCATCTATCTCATCTAATTTTTCTCATGTCAAAAAGAGATATTACTGAAGTGGGTCCAGTAAGCATTAATCCCTTGCTACTTCGTAAGAATATATTGGTCTACATGGAAGAGTACAGGTCCCTCGTTCTGCATATTGCTCTCTTGTTTGTTTTTTAATGAGGAAAATATGTTAAT
>JACEEZ010006242.1:0-47163 GCA_016584305.1 Chionoecetes opilio | reverse complement strand
AAAACAGCTATATATCACTGATACTAGCTAAAATCATTGAAAACACTACATTTTATGGGTTTATAGCATATAATAAGTAAAACTACCTGTATATATACAATAACGCTAAAGTTTAGAAGAAAATATGAAAAACGCTTGCAATATACCGTTATATCACAATAAATAACCTCTTACTCTTCTAATTATTAGCTTAATGTAATGTAAGCTACTTATAGGTGCAAATTATTCTAAAAAGAGGATTTTACACTTCAATTTGTAGGAAAACAGCTGTATATCACCGATAAATAGCTAAGATCATTGAAAACACTACATTTTATGGGTTTATAGCAATATGATCAGTAGAACTACTTGTATATATACAAAAACGCTACAGTTTACAAGAAACTATGAAAAACGCTTGCAATATACCGTTATATCACAATAAATAACCTCTTACTCTTCTATTTAATAGCTTAATGTAATGTAATCTACTTATAGGTGCAAATTATTCTAAAAAGAGGATTTTATACTTCAATTTGTAGGAAAACAGCTATATATCACTGATAACTAGCTAAAATAATTGAAATTATTACATTTTATGGGTTTATAGCAATATAATAAGTAAAACTACTTGTATATATACAATAACGCTACAGTTTAGAAGAAACTATGAAAAACGCCTGCAATATACCGTTATATCACAATAAATAACCTCTTACTCTTCTATTTAATAGCTTAATGTAATGTAAGCTACTAATAGATGCAAATTGTTCTAAAAAGAGGATTTTATACTTCAATTTGTAGGAAAATAGCTATATATCACCGATAAATAGCTAATATCATTGAAAACACTACATTTTATGGGTTTATAGCAATATGATAAGTAAAACTACTTGTATATATACAATAACGCTACAGTTTACAAGAAACTATGAAAAACGCTTGCAATATACCGTTATATCACAATAAATACCTTCTTACTCTTCTATTTATTAGCTTAATGTAATGTAAGCTACTTTTAGGTCCAAATTATTCTAAAAAAAGGATTGTATACTTCAATTTGTAGGAATACAGCTATATATCACCAATAACTAGCTAAAACATAATTAGAAAAAGAAACACATTAGAAAAGAACACATTTTGTGGGTATAAAGCATTATCATAAGGTATATTCCTTCTATTAATGATATAACACTACAATTAAGAAGAAACTATGAAAAACACGTATAATATATAATTGTATCACAATATAGAGTCTCAAACTCCTATTATAAGCTTACAGTAGTTTAAAATAGCAATTTCTAACGAAAACTACTATAATTCCACATTTTGAATTTCTCTATTTAATCTCTATCTCTATTTCTTCTAAAAGGGCTGAATAATGTCAATTTTCGACATTTTTTAGCCCCTCAAAAATACATTAAAACACTTGTAAAAACGTTGTTTTTAAGAATAAAATTGATACATAAATTACAGGAAAAATACATATTTTAAGCTCTTAATATTGTAAAATATAGTTGTGTAAAAGTGCTGAATAATGTCAAATTTCGACATTTTTTAGGCTTTCAAAAATACATTAAAACACTTGAAAAAACGTTGTTTTTAAGATTAAAATTGATGCATAAATATTATGAAAAATACATATTTTTAGCTATTAATTTTGTAAAATATAGTTGCAGCAAATATAAAAAGCTATTTAGCTACAGATATAAAGAAATATACTTCAATTTGTAGAAAAAACAACTCTTCACTGATAACTAGCTAAAATCATTGAAAACACTACATTTTTTGGGTTTATAGCAATATGATAAGTAAAAGTACTTGTATATATAAAATAACGCTACAGTTTACAAGAAACTATGAAAAACGCTTGCAATATACCGTTATATCACAATAAATAACCTCTTACTCTTCTATTTAATAGCTTAATGTAATGTAAGCTACTTATAGGTGCATATTATTCTAAAAAGAGGATTTTGTACTTCAATTTGTAGGAAAACAGCTATATATCACTGATAACTAGTTAAAATCATTGAAAACACTACATTTTATGGGCTTATAGCAATATAATAAGTAAAACTACCTGTATATATACAATAACGCTACAGTTGAGAAGAAACTATGTAAAACGCTTGCAATATACCGTTATATCACAATAAATAACCTCTTACTCTTCTATTTATTAGCTTAATGTAATGTAAGCTACTTATAGGTCCAAATTATTCTAAAAAAAGGATTGTATACGTCAATTTGTAGGAAAACAGCTATATATCAACGATAAAGAGCTAATATCATTGAAAACACTAAATGTTTTGGGTTTATTAAGCAATATGAAAAGTAAAACTACTTGTATATATACAAATAACGCTACAGTTTACAAGAACTATGAAAAACGCTTGCAATATACCGTTATATCACAATAATAAACCTCTTACTCTTCTATTTAATAGCTTAATGTAATGTAAGCTACTTATAGTGCATATATTCTAAAAAGAGGATTTTACTTCAATTGTAGGAAAACAGCTATATATCACTGATAACTAGCTAAATCATTGAAAACACTACATTTATGGGTTTATAGCAATATAATAAGTAAAACTACCTGTATATATACAATAACGCTACAGTTTAGAAGAAACTATGAAATACGCTTGCAATATACCGTTATATCACATAAATAACCTCTTATCTCTATTATTAGCTTAATGTAATGTAAGCTACTTATAGGGCAAATTATTCTAAAAAAGGATTTTACACTTCAATTTGTAGGAAAACAGGTATATCACCGTATAAATAGCTAAGATCATTGAAAAACACTACATTATATGGGTTTATAGCAATAGATAAGTAAAACTACTTGTATAATATAAAAACGCTAAGTTTATTAGAAACTATGAAAAACGCTTGCAATATACCGTTTATATCAAAATAAATAACCTCTTACTCTTCTATTTAATAGCTTAATGCAATGTAAGCTACTTATAGGTGCATATATTCTAAAAAGAGGATTTTGTACTCAATTTGTAGGAAAACAGCTATATATCACTGATAACTAGCTAAAATCATGAAAAACACTACAATTTTTTATGGGTTTATAGCAATATAATAAGTAAAACTACCTGTATATATACAATAACGCTACAGTTTAGAAGAAAATATGAAAAAGCTTGCAATATACCGTTATATCACAATAAATAACCTCTTACTCTTCTATTTATTAGCTTAATGTAATGTAAGCTACTTATAGGTGCAAATTTTTCTAAAAGAGGATTTTACACTTCAATTTGTAGGAAAACAGCTGTATATCACGATAAGTAGCTAAGATCATTGAAAACACTACATTTATGGGTTATAGCAATATGAATCAGTAGAACTACTTGTATATATACAAAAACGCTACAGTTTACAAGAAACTATGAAAAACGCTTGCAATATACCGTTATATCACAATAAATAACTCTTACTCTTCTATTAAATAGCTTAATGTAATGTAAGCTACTTATAGGTGCAAATTATTCTAAAAGAGGATTTTATACTTCAATTTGGAGGATAACAGCTATATATCACTGATAACTAGCTAAAATAATTGAAATTATTACATTTATGGGTTTATAGCAAAATAATAAGTAAAAACTTGTATATATACAATAAACGCTACAGTTTAGAAAAAACTATGAAAAAACGCCTGCAATATACCGTTATATCACAATAAATAACCTCTTACTCTTTATTTAATAGCTTAATGTAATGTAAGCTACAATAGGTGCAAATTGTTCTAAAAAGAGGATTTTATACTTCAATTGTAGGAAAAAAAATAGCATATATCACCGATAAATAGCTAATATCATTGAAAAACTACATTTATGTGTTTATAGCAATATGATAAGTAAAACTACTTGTATTATACAATAACGCTACAGTTTACAAGAAACTATGAAAAACGCTTGCAATATACCGTATATCACAATAAATACCTTCTTAATCTTCTATTATTAGCTTAATGTAATGTAAGCTACTTTTAGGTCCAAATTATTCTAAAAAAAAGGATTTATACTTCAATTTGTAGGATACAGCTATATCACAATAAACTAGCTAAAACCATGAAAAGAACACATTTGTGGGTATAAAGCATATCATAAGGTATATCCTTCTATTAATGATATAACACTACAATTAAGAAGAAACTATGAAAAACAGTATAATATACAATGTATCACAATATAGAGTCTCAAACTCTATTATAAGCTACAGTAGTTTAAAATAGCAATTCTCGAAAACTACTATAATTCCACATTTTGAATTTCTCTATCTAATCTCTATCTCTATTCTTCTAAAAGGCTGAATAATGTCAATTTTCGACATTTTTAGCCTTCAAAAATACATTAAAAACACTTGTAAAAACGTTGTTTTTAAGAATAAAATTGATTCATAAATTACATGAAAAAATACATATTTTAAGCTTAATATTGTAAAATATAGTTGTGTAAAAGTGCTGAATAATGTAAATTTCGACATTTTTTAGGCTTTCAAAAATATATTAAAACACTTGAAAAAACGTTGTTTTAAAATTAAAATGATGCATAAATTTTATGAAAAATACATATTTTTAGCTATTAATTTGTAAAATATAGTTGCAGCAAATATTAAAAAGCATTTAGCTACAGATATAAAGAAATATACTTCAATTTGTAGAAAAAAAAACTCTCACTGATAACAGCTAAAATCATTGAAAACACACATTTTTTGGGTTTAGCAATATGATAAGTAAAAGTACTTGTATATATAAAATAACGCTAGTTTACAAGAAACTATGAAAAACGCTAGATATATACCGTTATATCACAATAAATAACCTCTTATCTTCTATTAATGCTAAGTAATGTAAGCTACTTATAGGTTCAAATTATTCTAAAAGAGGATTTATACTTCAATTTGGAGGAAAAAGCTATATATCACGAGAAATAGCTAATATCATTGAAAACACTACATTTTATGGGTTTATAGCAATATGATAAGTAAACTACTGTAAATATACAATAACGCTACAGTTTACAATGAAACTATGAAAAATTGCATGCAATATACCATTATATCACAATAAATAACCTCTTACTCTTCTATTATTGCTTAATGTAATGTAAGCTACTTATAGGTCCAACTTATTCTAAAAAAAGGATTGTATACTTCATTTGTAGAAAAACAGCTATATATCAACGATAAAGAGCTAATATCATTGAAAAACTACATTTTTTGGGTTTATAGCAATATGATAAGTAAAAACTAATGTATATATACACTAACGCTACAGTTTACAAGAAACTATGAAAAACGCTTGCAATATACCGTTATATCACAATAAATAAACCTCTTATCTTTATTTAATAGCTTAATGTAATGTAAGCTACTTATAGGTGCATATATTCTAAAAAGAGGATTTTGTACTGCAATTTGTAGGAAAACAGCTATATATCACTGTAATAGCTTAAAATCATTGAAAACACTACATTTTATGGGTTTATAGCAATATAATAAGTAAACTACCTGTATTATACAAAACGCTACAGTTAGAAGAAACTATGAAAAACGCTTGCAATATACCGTTATATAACAATAAATAACCTCTTACTCTTCTTTTATTAGCTTAATGTAATGTAAGCTACTTATAGGTGCAAATTATTCTAAAAAGGGGGATTTTACACTTCAATTTGTAGGCAAACAGCTGTATATCACCGATAAATAGCTAAGATCATTGAAAACACTACATATATGGGGTTTTTAGCAATATGATAAGTAAAAATACTTGTATATATACAAAAACGCCCACAGTTTACAAGAAAATATGAAAAACGCTTGCAATATACCGTTATATCACAATAAAAACCTCTTTCTCTTCTATTAATAGCTTAATGTAAATAAGCTACTTATAGGTGCATATTATTCTAAAAAGAGGATTTTGTACTTCAATTTTTAGGAAAACAGCTATATATCACTGATAACTAGCTAAAATAATTGAAATTATTACATTTTATGAGTTTATAGCAATATAATAAGTAAAACTAATTGTATATATACATTAACGCTACAGTTTAGAAGAAACTATGAAAAACGCCTGCAATATACCGTTATATCACAATAAATAACCTCTTACTCTTCTATTTAATAGCTTAATGTAATGTAAGCTACTAATAGGTGCAAATTGTTCTAAAAAGAGGATTTTATACTTCAATTTGTAGGAAAATAGCTATATATCACCGATAAATAGCTAATATCATTGAAAACACTACATTTTATGTGTTTATAGCAATATGATAAGTAAAACTACTTGTATATATACAATAACGCTACAGTTTACAAGAAACTATGAAAAACGCTTGCAATATACCATTATATCACAATAAATACCTTCTTACTCTTCTATTTATTAGCTTAATGTAATATAAGCTACTTTTAGGTCCAAATTATTCTAAAAAAAGGATTGTATACTTCAATTTGTAGGAATACAGCTATATATCACCAATAACTAGCTAAAACCATTGAAAAGAACACATTTTGTGGGTATAAAGCATTATCATAAGGTAAATTCCTTCTATTAATGATATAACACTACAATTAAGAAGAAACTATGAAAAACACGTATAATATACAATTGTATCACAATATAGAGTCTCAAACTCCTATTATAAGCTTACAGTAGTTTAAAATAGCAATTTCTAACGAAAACTACTATAATTCCACATTTTGAATTTCTCTTTCTAATCGCTATCTCTATTTCTTCTAAAAGGGCTGAATAATGTCAATTTTCGACATTTTTTAGCCCTTCAAAAATACATTAAAACACTTGTAAAAACGTTGTTTTTAAGAATAAAATTGATTCATAAATTACATGAAAAATACATATTTTAAGCTCTTAATATTGTAAAATATAGTTGTGTAAAAGTGCTGAATAATGTCAAATTTCGACATTTTTTAGGCTTTCAAAAATACATTAAAACACTTGAAAAAACGTTGTTTTTAAGATTAAAATTGATGCATAAATTTTATGAAAAATACATATTTTTAGCTATTAATTTTGTAAAATATAGTTGCAGCAAATATAAAAAGCTATTTAGCTACAGATATAAAGAAATATACTTCAATTTGTAGAAAAAACAACTCTTCACTGATAACAAGCTAAAATCATTGAAAACACTACATTTTTTGGGTTTATAGCAATATGATAAGTAAAAGTACTTGTATATATAAAATAACGCTACAGTTTACAAGAAACTATGAAAAACGCTAGCAATATACCGTTATATCACAATAAATAACCTCTTACTCTTCTATTTAATAGCTTAATGTAATGTAAGCTACTTATAGGTGCAAATTATGCTAAAAAGAGGATTTTATACTTCAATTTGTAGGAAAACAGCTATATATCACTGATAACTAGCTAAAATCATTGAAAACACTACATTTTATGGGTTTATAGCAATATGATAAGTAAAACTACTTACATTAAAATACTTGAAAAAACATTGTTTTTAAGATTAAAATTGATATCTAAATTTCATGAAAAATACATATTTTTAGCTATTAATTTTGTAAAATATAGTTGTAGCAAATATAAAAGGCTATTTAGCTACAGATATAAAGAAATATACTTCAATTTGTAGAAGAAAAAAAACTCTTCACTGATAACTTGCTAAAATCATTGAAAACACTACATTTTATGGGTTTATAGCAATATGATAAGTAAAACTACTTGTATATATACAAAAACGCTACAGTTTACAAGAAACTATGAAAAACGCTTGCAATATATCGTAATATCACAATAAATAACCTCTTACTCTTCTATTTAATAGCTTAATGTAATATAAGCTACTTATAGGTGCATATTATTCTAAAAAGAGGATTTTGTACTTCAATTTGTAGGAAATAGCTATATATCACCGATAACTAGCTACAATCATTGAAAACACTACATTTTATGGGTTTATAGCAATATGATAAGTAAAACTACTTGTATATATACAATAACGCTACAGTTTACAAGAAACTATGAAAAACGCTTGCAATATACCGTTATATCACAATAAATACCCTCTTACTCTTCTATTTATAAGCTTAATGTAATGTAAGCTATTATAGGTGCAATTATTGTAAAAAGAGGATTTTATACTTCAATTTGTAGGAAAACAGCCATATATCACCGATAAATAGCTAATATCATTGAAAACACTACATTTTATGGGTTTATAGCAATATGATAAGTAAAACTCCTGTATAATACAATAACGCTACAGTTTACAAAAACTATGAAAAACACTTGCAATATACCGTTATATCACAATAAAAAACCCTCTTACTCTTCTATTTATTAGCTTAATGTAATGTAAGCTACTTATAGTCCAAATTATTCTAAAAAAGGATTGTATACTTCAATTTGTAGGAAAACAGCTATATATCACTGATAACTAGCTAAAATCATTGAAAACACTACATTTTATGGGTTATAGCAATATAATAAGTAAAACTACTTGTATATATACAATAACGCTACAGTTACGAAGAAACTATGAAAAACGCTTGCAATATACCGTTATATCACAATAAATAACCTCTTACTCTTCTATTTATTACTTAATGTAATGTAATACTTATATGGTTTTTAAAATTTTTCTAAAAAGAGGATTTTTTAAAATTCAATTTGTAGGAAAACAAACTTTTATATCACCGATAAAAAACTAATATCATTTAAAAAAACACATTTTTTTGGGTTTATAGCAAAATTATAAGTAAAAATACGGGATATAAAACAATAAAAGCTACAGTTTAACCCAAAAAACTATGAAAAAAGCTTGCCATATACCGTTTTATCACAATAAAAACCTCCCTTTCTCTTCTATTTATTAGCTTAATTTAATGGGGACTATTTTTTAGGTGCAAATTTTCAAAAAAAAAGGGTTGTATAATCAATTTGGGGAGGAAAAAAGCTATTATCACAGGTTTAAATAGCTAAATCATTGAAAAGAACCCCATTTTGAGGGTTTTTAAAAACATTATTTATAAGGTAAAAATTTCCCTTTTATTTAAAGATATAAAAACTAAATTAAGAAAAAAACTATGAAAAACCACGTATAATATACAATTTTAAACACAATTAGAGTCCCGAAAAAAACCCTTTTTAAAGGGTTAAAAGTAGTTTTTTAAAAAAGCAATTTTTAAAGAAAACAACCCATAATTCCCCCCCTTTTTTAATTTTTTATCCCAAAAAAGGGGGTGAAAAAATGGGCCATTTTCAACCTTTTTTAGCCCCCTTTAAAAATACATTTTAAAAAACTTTTAAAAAAAAGTTTTTTTCTAAGATTAAAAATTATACAATATTTTCATGAAAAATAACATTTTAAGCTCATAATAATGTAAAATATAGTTTTGTAAAAATGTGAAAAATATCAAATTTCGGAAAAAAATTTTTTTAGGGTTTAAAAAAATAATTAAAAAAACTTGGAAAAAAGTTTTTTTTTTTAAGGGTTAAAAATTGGGTACCCAGATTTTATGAAAAAAAACATATTTTTTGTCATACATTATAAAAATTTTAGTTGTGTAAAAAAATGCTGAATAAAGTCTAAATTTTGACCCTTTTTTAGGGTTTTCAAAAAAACATTAAAAAACTTAAAAAAAATTGTTTTTAAAATTAAAATTTATATCTAAAATTTTATGAAAAAAAACATTTTTTAAGGGTATTAATTTTGTAAAATTTGTTGTAAACAAGTATAAAAAGGGTATTTAACTACAATATAAAAAAAATATACTTCAATTTGTAGAAAAAAAAACCCCTTTTACTGATAAAATTTCTAAAATTTATTGAAAAACTACTTTTATGGGTTTATAGCAAAAATGTAAATAAAACTAAATTGTATTTATTTCAAAAACGCTCAGTTTTTCAAGAAAATTTGGGAAAAAGCTTGCAATATACCGTTTTAAACACAATAAATCCCCCCTTACCTTTTATTTAAAAAGCTTAAAAGTAATGTTTAAACTACTTATAGGTGCAAATTTTTTCTAAAAAGAGGAAATTTTTTACTTCAAATTTTTAGGAAAACGCTATATATCACCGATAAATAGCTAAATCATTTAAAACACTACATTTTTTGGGTTTTTTAAACAATTTTTAAAAAGTAAAAATCCTTGTAATATACAAACGCTACAGTTTTTAAAAAGAAAATACGAAAAAACCCCTCGCCCAAAATACCGTTATATCACAATAAATAAAACCCCTTTCTTTCTATTTATTAGCTTTAAAGTAAAAAGTTAAACTACTTATAGGTCCAAAATTTTTCTAAAAAAAGGGTTGTTTTACTTCAATTTGTAGGAAAACAGCTATATATCACCAAAAACTACTAAAAAACCCTTGAAAAAAACACATTTTGGGGGGGGGGGGGGGAAAAAGGGTTATCATAAAGGGATATTCCTTCTATTAATGATATAAAACTACAATTAAAAAGAAAATATGAAAAACACGTATAATATACAATTGTATCACAATATAGAGTCTCAAAATCCTATTATAAGCTTACAGTAGTTTAAAATTGCAATTTCTAACGAAAACAACTATAATTCAACATTTTGAATTTCTCTTTTCTAATCTCTATCTCTATTTCTTCTAAGGGCTGAATAATGTCAATTTTCGACATTTTTTAGCCCTTCCAAAATACATTAAAACACCTGAAAAAAAACGTTGTTTTTAGGAATAAAATTGATACTAAATTACATGAAAAATACATATTTTAAGCTCATAATATTGTAAAATATAGTTGTGTAAAAGTGCTGAATAAAGTCATATTTTTGACATTTTTTAGGCTTTCAAAAATACATTAAAACACTTGAAAAAACGTTGTTTTTAAGATTAAAATTGATACATAAATTTTATTAAAAATACATATTTTAGCTATTAATTTATTAAAAAATAGTTGCAGCAAATATAAAAAGCTATTTACTACAGATATAAAGAAATATACTTTCAATTTGTAGAAAAAAAAAACTCTTCACTGATAACTAGCTAAAAACATTGAAAACACTACATTTTTTTGGGTCATATAGCAATATGATAAGTAAAAATACTTGGTATATTACATAACGCTACAGTTTACAAGAAAATATGAAAAACGCTTGCAAATATCATTATATCACAAAAAATAACCTCTTACTCTTCTATTTAATAGCTTAATGTAATGGTAAGCTATTTATAGGGGCAAATTATTTAAAAAGAGGATTTTATACTTCAATTTGTAGGAAAACAGCTATATTCACTGATAACTAGCTACGATCAATGAAAACACTACATTTTATGGGTTTATAGCAATTTAATAAGTATCACTACTTGTATATATACAATAACGCTACAGTTTACAAGAAACTATGAAAAACGGTTGCAATATACCGTTATATCACAATAAAAACCTCTTACTCTTCTATTTTATTAGCTTAATGTAATGTAAGCTACTTATAAGTGCAAATTATTCTAAAAAAAAGGATTGTTTTTCTTCAATTTGTAGGAAAACCTATATATCACCGATAAAATAGCTAAAATCATTGAAAAGAACACATTTTGTGGGGTATAAAGCATTATCATAAGGTAAATTCCTTCTATTAAAGATATAACACTACAATTAAGAAGAAACTATGAAAAACACGTATAATATACAATTGTATCACAATATAGAGTCTCAAACTCCTATTATAAGCTTACAGTAGTTTTTTAAAATAGCAATTTCTAACGAAAAAAACTATAATTCCATATTTTGAATTTCTCTATCTAATCTCTATCTCTATTTCTTCTAAAAGGGCTGAATAATGTCAATTTTCGACATTTTTTAGCCCTTCAAAATACATTAAAACAAATTTAAAAACGTTGTTTTTAAGAATAAATTGATACATAAATTTTATGAAAGATACATATTTTTTTGCTATTAATTTTGTAAAAATAGTTGCAGCAAATATAAAAAGCTATTTAGCTACAGATATAAGAAATATACTTCAATTTTTAGAAAAAACAGCTCTTCACTGATAACTAGCTAAAATCATTGAAACACTACATTTTTTGGGTTTATAGCAATATGAAAGTAAAAGTACTTATATATATACAATAACGCTACAGTTTACAATAAACTATGAAAAACGCTAGCAATATACCGTTTTTATCACAATAAATAACCTCTCACTCTTCTATTTTAAAAGCTTAATGTAATGTAAGCTACTTATAGCTGCAAATTATGCTAAAAAAAGGATTTTATACTTCAATTTTAGGAAAACAGCTGTAAAATCACCGATAAATAGCTAAGATCATTGAAAACACTACATTTTATGGGTTTATAGCAATATAATAAGTAAAACTACTTGATATATACAATAACGCTACGTTTAGAAGAAACTATAACAATATTAGTTTGCAGCAAATATAAAAAGCTATTTAGCTACAGATATAAAAAATATAAATTCAATTTGTAGAAAAAACAACACTTCACTGATAACTAGCTAAAATCATTTAAAACACTACATTTTTTTGGGTTTATAGCAATATGATAAGAAAAGTACTTGTATATATACAATAAAGCTACATTTACAAGAAACTATGAAAAATGCTTGCAATATACCGTTATATCACAATAAATAACCTGTTCTCTTCTATTTAATAGCTTAATGTAATGTAAGCTACTTATAGGTGCAAAATTTTGCTAAAAAGAGGATTTTATACTTCAATTTGTGGGGAAAAAAGCTTTTATATCACCGATAAATAGCTAAGATCATTGAAAAAAACCCCACATTTTATGTGTTTTTTAGGCAATATGATAAGTAAAACTACTTGTATATATACAAAAAAGCTCCCGTTTACAAGAAACTATGAAAAAAAAGCTTGCAATTTTACCGTTATATCACAATAAATAACCTCTTACTCTTCTTTTAATAGCTTAATGTAATGTTTAAGCTACTTATAGGTGCCAAATTATTCTAAAAAGAGGATTTTATACTTCAATTTGTAGGAAAACCCGCTATATATCACTGATAAAATAGCTAAAATCATTGAAACTATTACATTTTATGGGTTTATAGCAATATAATAAGTAAAAATACTTGTATACTTACAATAACGCTACAGTTTAGAAGAAACTATGAAAAACGCTGCAATATACCGTTTTTATAACAATAAATAACCTCTTTCTCTTCTATTTAATAGCTTAATGTAATGTAAGCTACTAATAGGTGCAAATTGTTCTAAAAAAGGGATTTTATACTTCCAATTTGTAGGGAAAAAAGCTATATATCACCGATAAATAGCTAATATCATTGAAAACACCCACCCTTTTATGGTTTATAGCAATATGATAAGTAAAACTACTTGTATATATACAATAACGCTACAGTTTACAGAAACTATGAAAAACGCTTGCATATACCCTTATAATCACAATAAATACCCCCTGACTCTTCATTTATTAGCTTAATGTAAAGTAAACTACTTATAGGTCCAAATTATTCTAAAAAAAGGATTGTATACTTCAATTTGTAGCAATACCGCTATAACTCCACCAATAATCACCAATAACTAGCTAAAACCATTGAAAAGAACACATTTTGTGGGTATAAAGCAATATCATAAGGTAATTCCTTCTATTAATGATATAACACTACAATTAAAAAGAAACTATGAAAACAAGTTATAATATACAATTGTATCACAAAATAGAGTCTCAAACTCCTATTATAAGCTTACAGTAGTTTAAAATAGCAATTTCTAACGAAAACCACTATAATTCCACATTTTGAAATTTCTCTATCTAATCTCTATCTCTATTTCTTCTAAAAGGGCTGAATAATGTCAATTTCGACATTTTTTAGCCCTTCAAAAATACATTAAAACACTTGAAAAAACGTTGTTTTTAAGAATAAAATTGACACATAAATTACATGAAAAACATATTTTAAGCTCATAATATTGTAAAATATAGTTGTGTAAAAGTGCTGAATAATGTAAAATGTTCGACATTATTTAGCATTTCAAAATACATTAAAATTCTTTAAAAAACATTGTTTTAAGATTAAAATTGATATCTAAATTTCAAAGAAAAATACAAATTTTTTTGCTATTAATTTTGTAAAATATAGTTTCAGCAAATATAAAAAGCTATTTAGCTACAGATATAAGAAATATACTTCAATTTGTAGAAAAAACAACTCTTCACTGATAACTAGCTAAAATCATTGAAAACACTAAATTTTTTGGGTTTTAGCATAAAGATAAGTAAAAGTACTTGTATATATACAATAACGCTACAGTTTACAAAAAACTATGAAAAACGCTTGCAATATACCGTTATATCACAATAAATAACCTCTTACTCTTCTATTTAATAGCTTATGTAATATAAGCTACTTATAGGTGCAAAAATTTTGCTAAAAGTGGATTTTATACTTCAATTTGTAGGAAAACAGCTGTATATCACCGATAAATAGCTTAAGATCATTGAAAACCCCTACATTTTATAGGTTTATAGCAATATGATAAGTAAAACTACTTGTATATATACAAAAACGCTACAGTTAAAAAAAACTATGAAAAAGCTTGCAATATACCGTTATATCAACAATAAATAACCTCTGACCTTCCCATTTATTAGGTTAATGTAATGTAAGCTACTTATAGTTGCAAATTATTCTAAAAAGAGGATTTTAACCTTCAATTTGGGAGGAAAACGCTGTATATCACCGATAAATAGCTAAGATCATTGAAAAAAACTACATTTTATGGGTTTAAGCAAAATGATAAGTAAAACTACTTGTATATATACAAAAACGCTCCAGTTTAAAAGAAACTATGAAAAACGCTTGCAATATACCGTTATATCACAATAAATAACCTCTTACTCTTCTATTTAATAGCTTAATGTAATGTAAGCTACTTATAGGTGCAAATTATTCTAAAAAGAGGATATTATACTTCAATTTGTAGGAAAACAGCTATATATCACTGATAACTAGCTCAAATCATTGAAATTATTACATTTTATGGGTTTATAGCAATATAATAAGTAAAAATACTTGTATATTTACAATAACGCTACAGTTTAGAAGAAACTATGAAAAACGCCTGCAATATACCGTTATATCACAATAAATAACCTCTTACTCTTCTATTTAATAGCTTAATGTAAAGTAAGCTACTAATAGGTGCAAATTGTTCTAAAAAGAGGATTTTATACTTCAATTTGTAGGAAAATAGCTATATATCACCGATAAATAGCTAATATCATTGAAAACACTACATTTTATGGGTTTATAGCAATATGATAAGTAAAACTACTTGTATATATACAATAACGCTACAGTTTACAAGAAACTATGAAAAACGCTTGCAATATACCGTTATATCACAATAAATACCCTCTTACTCTTCTATTTATTAGCTTAATGTAAAGTAAGCTACTTATAGGTCCAAATTATTCTAAAAAAAGGATTGTATACTTCAATTTGTAGCAATAGAGCTATATATCACCGATAACTAGCTAAAATCATTGAAAAGAACAAAATTTTGTGGGTATAAGCATTATCATAAGGTATATTCCTTCTATTAATGATATAACACTACAATTAAGAAGAAACTTTGAAAAACACGTATAATATACAATTGTATCACAATATAGAGTCTCAAACTCCTATTATAAGCTTACAGTAGTTTAAAATAGCAATTTCTAACGAAAACAACTATAATTCCACATTTTGAAATTCTCTATCTAATCTCTATCTCTATTTTTTCTAAAAGGGCTGAATAATGTCAATTTTCGACATTTTTTAGCCCTTCAAAAATACATTAAAACACTTGAAAAAAACGTTGTTTTTAAGATTAAAATTGATACGTAAATTTTATGAAAAATACATATTTTTAGCTATTAATTTTGTAAAATATAGTTGCAGCAAATATACAAAGCTATTTAGCTACAGATATAAAGAATATACTTCAATTTGTAGAAAAAACAACTCTTCACTGATAACTAGCTAAATCATTGAAAACACTACATTTTTTGGGTTTAATAGCAATATGATAAGTGAAGAAGTACTTGTATATATACAATAACGCTAGCAGTTTACAAGAAACTATGAAAACGCTTGCAATAATACCGTTATATCACAATAATAACCTCTTACTCTTCTATTTAATAGCTTATGTAATGTAAGCTACTTATAGGTGCAAATTATGCTAAAAAGATGATTTTATATACTTCAATTTGTAGGAAAACAGCTATATATCCAACTGATAACTAGCTAAAATCATTGAACAAACTACATTTTATGGGTTCTTATAGCATATATATAAGTAAACTACTTGTATATTACGAATAACGCTACCGTTTAGAAAAACTAGAAAACGCTTGCAATATACCGTTATATCACAATAAATAACTCTATCTATTTACTAGCTTAATGTACTGTAAGCTTAACTTATAGGTCACATTTATTCTAAAACGATATTTTACTTCAATAATGTAGGAACAAAGCTATATTCAACGAATAAATAGCTAATATACTTGAAACCACTACATTTTAATGGGTTTATAAGCAATATGATTAATTAAACTCCTTTGTATATATACAATAACGGAACAGTTTACAAGAAACTATGAAAAACCGCTAGCAATATATACCGTTATATTACAATAAATAACCTCTTACTCTTCTATTTATTAGCTAATGTAATGTAGCTATTTATAGGTCACACTTTATTCTAAAAAACGGATTGTATACTTCAATTTTAGGAAAACAGCTATATTCCCCGATAACTAGCTAAAATCATGAAAAGAACACATTTTTAGGGTATAAAGCATTATCATTAGGTAAATTCCTTCTATTAATGCTATAAACACTACAATTAAGAAGAAACTATGAAAAAACACGTATAAATATACAATTGTATCCACAATATAATCCTCAAACTCCTATTATAAAGCTACAGTATTTTCCAAAAATAGCAATTTCTAAAACGAAAACAACTATAATTCCCCACATTTTGAATTCCTCTATAAAAAAAAGAGCTGAATAATGTCAATTTTTTCGACATTTTTTTAGGCGTTCGAAAATACATTAAAACACTGAAAAAAACTTGTTTTTTAGATTAAAATTGATATATAAATTTTATGAATAAATACATATTTTTAGCTATTAATTTTTGTAAAATATGTTTCAGCAAATATAAAAAGCTATTTGCTACAGATATAAAAGAAATTATACTTCAATTTGTAGAAAAAAAACCCTTCACTGAATAACTAGCTAAAATCATTGAAAACACTACAATTTTTTGGTTTTAGCATATGACATTAAATACTGTATATATACAATAACGCTACAGTTTACAGAGAAACTATAAAAACGCTTGGCAATATACCGTTATAATCACATAAAGAACCTCCTGACTCTTCTATTTATTAGCTTAATGTAATGTAAGCTACTTATAGTGCAAATTAATCTAAAAAGAGGATTTACACTTCAATTTGTAGGAAACAGATGTATATCACCGATAACTACTTAAAATCATTGAAAAGAACAACTTTGTGGCTATAAAGCATTATCATAAGGTAAATTCTCTATGTATGAATAACACTAAATAAGAAAGAAACTATGAAAACTAGTATAATTACAATTGTATCACAATATAGAGTCTTCAAACTCCTATTATAAGCTTACGTAGTTTAAAATAGCAATTCTAACGAAAAACAACTATAAAATTCCAATTTTGAATTTCTCTATATCTATCTCTATCTCTATTTCTTCTAAAAAGGGCGTATAATGTCCATTTTCGACATTTTTTATACCCTTTCAAAAATACATTAAAACACCTTTAAAAAACGTTGTTTTTAAGAATAAAATTGATTACATAATTTACATGAAAAATAACTATTTTAAGCGCTCATAATATTGTAAATATATTTGTGTAAAAGTGCGAATAATGTCAATTTCGACTTTTTTAGGCTTATCCAAAAATACATTAAAACCTTGAACAAACGTGTTTTTAAGATTAAAATTGATACATAAATTTTTATGAAAAATACATATTTTTAGCTATTATTTTGTAAAATATAGTTGCAGAAATATAAAAAGCTATTTAGCTACAGTATATAAAGAAATATACTTCAATTTGTAGAACAAACACTCTCACTGATAACTAGCTAAAATCATTGAAAACACTACTTTTTTGGGTTATGCAATATGATTCAGTAAAAGTACCTGTATATTACAATAACGCTACAGTTTACAAGAAACTATGAAAATGCTGGCAATATCCCGTTTATATCACATAAATAACCTCTTTACTCCCTTTATTTAATAGCTTCATGTAATAAAAAGCTAATTAATAATAGGTGCAAATATGCTAAAAGAGGATTTTATACTTCAATTTGTAGAAAACAGCTATATATCACCGAAAAATAGCTAAGACATTGAAACACTATATTTTATGGGTTATAGCATATTATTAAGTAAAACTACTTGTATATATTACCAAAACGCTACAGTTTACAAGAAACTAATGAAAAACCGTGCAATATACCGTTTATCACAATAAATAACCTCTGACTCTTCTATTTATTAGCTTAATGTATGTAAGCTACTTATAGGTGCAAATTATTCTAAAAAGAGGATTTTTACACTTCAATTTGTTAGGAAAACCAGGATGTATATCACCGATAAATAGCTAAGATCATTGAAAACACTACATAGTGAGTTTATAGCAATATAATAAGTAAACCTACCTGTATTATATACAACTACGCTACATTTTAGAGAAACTATGAAAACACTTGCAATCTACCGTTTATATCACAATAAATAACCTCTTAACTCTTCTAGTTACTATCTAATGTAATGTAAGCTACTTATAAGGTGCAAATTATTCTAAAAGAGGATTTTATACTTCAATTTGTAGGAAAACGCTATATATCACCGATAAATGCTAATATCATTGAAAAACACTACATTTTATGGGTTTATAGCAATATGATAATTAAAACGCTTTTGTATATATACAATAACGCAACAGTTTACAAGAAACTATGAAAAACGGCGCTTGCAATATAACTTTATATTACAAATCTAACCTCTTTACGCCTCATTTTTAGCTTAAAGGTACATGTAAGCTCCTATAGTGCCAATTATTCCTAAAAAAAAGGATTGTTTACTTCAATTTGTAGGAAACCAGCTATCTATCACCGATAACGAGAGCTAAATCTTTGAAAAGAACACATTTTGTGGTTTAAAGCCATTATCATAAGGTCATTCCTTCTATTAAATGATATAACACTACAATTAAGAAGAACTTGAAAAACACGTATATATCAATTGTATCACCAATATATGAGTCTCAACTCCTAGTTATAAAGCTTACAGTAGTTTAAATAGCAATTCTAACGAAAACACTATAATTCCGCACCACACTTTGAATTTTTCTACTAATCTCTATCTCTATTTTCTTCTAAAAAGTGCCTGAATAATGTCCATGTCAACATTTTTATAGCCCTTCAAAAATACATTAAAACACTTGAAAAAACGTTGTTTTTAAGAATTAAAATGATACATAAATTACATGAAAAATACATATTTTAAGCTCATAATATCGTAAAATATAGTTGTGTAAAAGGTGCTGAATGATGTCAAATTTCGACATTTTTTTAGGCTTTCAAACATACCTTAAATCGCTTGAAAAATGTTTTTTTAAAGATTAAATTGATACATAAACTTTTATGAAAATAAATTTTTTAGCTATTAAGTTTGTAAAATATATATTGCAGCAGCAAATATAAAAAGCTATTTAGCTACAGATTATAAAGAAATATAACTCAATTTGTAGAAAAAACAACTCTTCACTGGATAACTAGCTAAATCATTGAAAACCTAACATTTTTTGGGTTTTAATAGTCAATATGATAAGTAAAAGTACTTGTATATATACAATAACGCTAACAGTTTACAAGAACTTATGAAAAAGGGCTTGCAATATACCGTTATATCAACAATAATTAACCTCTTACGCTTCTATTTAATAGCTTAATGTATTAAGCTACTTATAGTGCATTATGCTAAAAGAGGATTTTATCCTCATCTGGTAGGAAACAGCTATATATCACTGATAACTAGCTAAAATCATTGAAAACACTACATTTTAATGGGTTTATATAGCAATATAATTAAGTAAAAACTACTTGTATATATACAATAAGCTACAGTTTTAGAAAAACTATGAAACACGCTGCAAATACCGTTACTACACAATAATAACCTCTTTACTCTTCTATTACTAGCTAATATAATTAAGCTACTTATAGGTGCAAATATTCAAACAAGCGGATTTTATAACTTTCATTTGTAGGAAACAGCTATATATCACCGATAACTAGCTAATATCATTGAAAACACTACATTATTACGGGTTTATCGCAATATGATAAGTAAAACTCTTTGTATATATACAATAACGCAAAGTTTACAAAGAAACTATGAACAACTTGCAAGATACCGTTATATTACAATAAATAACCTCTTCTCTTCTATTATTACCTTATGTAATGTAAGTTACTTTAGGTCAAAATTTTCTAAAAAAAGGATTGTATACTTCACTTTGTTATGAAAACAGCTTATATATCACCAATAAACTAGCTAAAACCATTGAAAAGACACATTTTGTGGGTATACAAGCATGATTATAAGTATATTCCTTCTATTATGATATAACCTACAATTAAGGAAGAAACTATGAAAAAACAACGTATAATATACAATTGTATCCCAATAGAGTCTCAACACTCCTAATTATAGCTTACGAGTAGTTTAAAATAGCAATTTCTAACGAAACAACTATAAAACGCACATTTTGAATTCTCGTATCTAATCTCTATCTCTATTTTCTTTCTAAAAGAGCTTAATAATGTCAATTTTTCGACATTTTTGTTTAGGCCCTTCAAAAAAATACATTAAAAAAACACTTAAAAAAACGTTGTTTTTAAGAATAAAATTGATACATAAATTACATGCAAAATACTATTTAAGTCATAAATTATTGTAAAATATAGTTGTTAAAAGTGCTGAATAATGTCAAATTTCTCGACATTTTTTTAGGGCTTTCAAAATACATTAAAACACTTGAAAAAACGGTGTGTTTAGTTAAAATTGGATACATAATTTTTATGAAAATACATATTTTTTAGCTATTTAATTGTGTAAAAATATTAGTTTGCACAGCAAATATAAACCTATTTAGGCTACAAGATTTATAAGAAATATACTTCAAATTTGTAGAAAAAACAACTCTTCACTGATAATAGCTAAATCATTGAAAACACTACCTTTTTTGGGTTTATAGCATATTATAGTAAAAGTACTTGTATCGTATAGACAATAACGCTACAGTTTTTACAAGAAACATAAAAATGCTTGCAATAGACCGTTTATATCACAATAAATAACCTCTTACTCTTCTTATTTAATATCTTAATGTAATGTAAGCTACTTATAGGGTGCAAATTATGCTAAAAAGAGGATTTTATACTTCAATTTGTAGAAAACAGCTGTTCGTATCACTGATAAATGCTAAGATCATTGAAAACACTACTTTTATGGTTTATAGCAATATGATAAGGTAAATACTACCTTTATATTACAAAACTCTACAGTTTACAAGAAACTATGAAAAAACGCTTGCAATAACTAATATCACAATAAATAACCTCTGACTCTTCTATTTATTAGCTTAATTAATGTAAGCTACTTATAGGTGCAAATTATTCAAAAGAGGATTTTTATACTTCATTGAGAAACATCTATATATCACCGATAATAGCTAATGATCACATTGAAAACTCTACATTTTATGGGTTTATGCAAAGTGAATAAGTAAAAATCCTTGTATATATACAATACGCGACGTTTACAAGAACTATGAAAACGCTTGCAATATAACCGTTATATCACAATAAATACCCTCTTACTTTTCCTCATTTATACTAATGTAAAGTAGAGCTACTTATAGGTCCAAATTATTCTAAAAAAAGGAATTGTATACTTCAATTTGTCGCATCCAGCTATATATCACCAATAAACTAGTCTAAAACCATTGAAAGAACACATTTTGTGGGTATAAAGCATTATCATAAGGTATATTTCCCCTTCTATTAAATGATATAACACTACAATTAAGCAGAAACTAGAAAAACACGTATAATATACATTGTATAACAATGATAGATCTCAAACTCCTTATTATAAGCTTACCAGTAGTTTAAAATAGCAATTTCTAACGAAACAACTATAATTCAGACATTTTGAATTTCTCTATCTAACTCTATCTCTATTTCTTCTAAAAGTGCTGAATAATGTCATTTCGCATTTTTTAGCCGCTTCAAAAATACATTAAAACCATTGAAAAAACCGTTGTTTTTTACGAATAAAATTGATACAAAAATTACATGAAAATACATATTTTAAGACTCATAATAGTTGTAAAATATAGTTGTGTAAAAGTGCTGATAATTGTCAAATTTCGACATTTTTTAGGCTTTCGAAAAATACATTGAAACACTTGAAAAAGAGGTGTTTTTTAAGATTAAAATTTGATACTAAATTTTAATGAAAAATACATATTTTTAGCTATTAATTTTGAAAAATATAGTTTGCCGCAAATATAAAAAGCTATTTAGCTACAGATATCAAGAATAATACTTTCAATTTTGTATGAAAAACAACTCTTCACTGATAACTATGCTAAACTCATTGAAAACACTACAATTTTTTTTGGGTTTATAGCAATATGATAAGTAACAGTACTTGTATCTATACAATACTCTACAGTTTACAAGACACTATGAAAAATGCTTGCATAGATACCGTTATATCACAATAAATTCCCTCTTACTACTCTTCTATTAATAGCTTAATGTAATGTAAGCTACTTATAGGTGCAAATTATGCTAAAAAGCGGATTTTATACTTCAAATTTGTAGGAAAAAACAGCTGTATATCACCGATAAATAGCTAATATTCCTGAAAACACTACATTTTGATGGGTTTTAGGCAATATG
The DNA here is from genome assembly GCA_016584305.1 of Chionoecetes opilio. Taxonomy (NCBI): domain Eukaryota; kingdom Metazoa; phylum Arthropoda; class Malacostraca; order Decapoda; family Majidae; genus Chionoecetes; species Chionoecetes opilio. Next base: position 24,085 of record JACEEZ010006242.1, on the reverse strand, counting down.
ACAAGTAAAACTCTTGTATATATTAGCAAAAAACTCTAAAGTTTACAAAGAACTATGAAAAAACGCTTGCAATATAGCGTTATATCCAATAAATAACCCCTTACTCTTCTATTTAATAAGCTTAATGTAATGTTAAGCTACTTATACGGTGCAAATTAAATTCTAAAAGAGGATTTTATACTCAATTTGTAGAAAACAGCTATATTCACTGATAACTACTAAAATCATTGAATTATTACAGTTTATGGGTTTATAGCCATATAATAAGTAAAAATACTTGTATATTTACAATAACGCTATAGTTAGAAGTAAACTAAAAAACGCCTGCAATATACCGTTATATAACAATAATAAACCTACTTTTCTATTTATTAGCTTAATGTAATGTAAGCTACTTATAAGTGCATTATTTAAAAAAAGGATTTTTTACTTCATTTGTAGGAAAACAGCTATATATCAACCGATAACTAGCTAAAATCATTGAAAAGAACACATTTGTGTTAATAAAGCATTATCATAAGGGTAAATTCCTTTATTAATGATATAACACGTACAATTTAAGAAGAACTATGAAAAACCGTATAATATACAATTTGTATCACAATATAGATTCCTCAAACTCCTTTATAAGCTTACAGTAATTTAAAATAGCAAGTTTCTAACGAAAACAACTATAATTCCCACATTTTTGAATTCTCTATCTAATCTCTATCTCTATTTCTTCTAAAAGGGCTGAATAATGTCATTTTCGACATTTTTAGCCCTTCAAAAATACATTAAACACTTGAAAAAACGTTATTTTTATATTAATATTGATAACATAATAATGAAAAATACATATTTTAAGCTCATATATCAGTAAAATATAGTTGTGTTAGTGTCTGATGATGTCACATTTCGACATTTTTTTAGGCTTTCAAAAAATTACATTAAAACCGCTTGAAAAAAGCGTTGTGTTTTTTAATATTAAAATTGATACATAAACTTTATGAAAAATACATATTTTTAGGCTATGTAATTTTTGTAAAATATAGTTGCCAAGGAGCAAATATAAAAAGCTTTTAGCTACGATATAAAGAAATATACTTCAATTGTAGAAAAAACAACTCTTCACTGATACTAGCTAAAATCATTGAAACACTCAAGTAACACTACATTTGTTGGGTTTATAGCAGATATGATAGTAAAACAGTACTTGTATATATACAATAACGCTACAGTTTACAAGAAGACTATGAAAATGCTTGCAATATACCGTTATATCACAATAAATAACCTCTTACCTCTTCTAGTTTACTAGCTTAATGTAAGGTAAGCTACTTATAGTTGCAAAATTATTATAAAAAGAGGATTTTATACTTCAATTTGTAGGAAAACAGCTATATATCACCGATAAATAGCTAATATCATTGAAAACACTACATTTTATGGGTTTATAGCAATATGATAAGTAAAACTCTTTGTATATATACAATAACGCAACAGTTTACAAGAAACTATGAAAAACGCTTGCAATATACCGTTATATTACAATAAATAACCTCTTACTCTTCTATTTATTAGCTTAATGTAATGTAAGCTACTTATAGGTCAAAATTATTCTAAAAAAAGGATTGCATTCTTCAATTTGTAGGAAAACAGCTATATATCACCGATAACTTGCTAAAACCATTGAAAAGAACACATTTTGTGGGTAGAAAGCATTATTATAAGGTATATTCCTTCTATTAATGATATAACACTTCAATTAAGAAGAAACTATGAAAAACACGTATAATATACAATTGTATCACAATATAGAGTCTCAAACTCCTATTATAAGCTTACAGTAGTTTAAAATAGCAATTTCTAACGAAAACAACTATAATTCCACATTTTGAAATTCTCTATCTAATCTCTATCTCTATTTCTTCTAAAAGGGCTGAATAATGTCAATTTTCGACATTTGTTAGCCCTTCAAAAATACATTAAAACACTTGAAAAAACGTTGTTTTTAAGAATAAAATTGATACATAAATTACATGATAAATACATATTTTAAGCTCATAATATTGTAAAATATAGTTGTGTAAAAGTGCTGAATAATATAAAATTTCGACATTATTTAGCATTTCAAAAATACATTAAAACACTTGAAAAAACGTTGTTTTTAGGATTAAAATTGATACATAAATTTTATTAAAAATACATATTTTTAGCTATTTATTTTGTAATATATAGTTGCAGCAAATATAAAAAGCTATTTAGCTACAGATATAAAGAAATATACTTCAATTTGTAGAAAAAACAACTCTTCACTGATAACTAGCTAAAATCATTGAAAACACTACATTTTTTGGGTTTATAGCAATATGATAAGTAAAAGTACTTGTATATATACAATAACGCTACAGTTTACAAGAAACTATGAAAAATGCTTGCAATATACCGTTATATCACAATAAATAACCTCTTACTCTTCTATTTACTAGCTTAATGTAATGTAAGCTACTTATAGGTGCAAATTATTATAAAAAGAGGATTTTATACTTCAATTTGTAGGAAAACAGCTATATATCACCGATAAATAGCTAATATCATTGAAAACACTACATTTTATGGGTTTATAGCAATATGATAAGTAAAACTACTTGTATATATACAATAACGCAACAGTTTACAAGAAACTATGAAAAACGCTTGCAATATACCGTTATATCACAATAAATACCCTCTGACTCTTCTATTTATTAGCTTAATGTAAAGTAAGCTACTTATAGGTCCAAATTATTCTAAAAAAAGGATTGTATACTTCAATTTGTAGCAATACAGCTATATATCACCAATAACTAGCTAAAACCATTGAAAAGAACACATTTTGTGGGTATAAAGCAATATCATAAGGTATATTCCTTCTATTAATGATATAACACTACAATTAAGAAGAAACTATGAAAAACACGTATAATATACAATTGTATCACAATATAGAGTCTCAAACTCCTATTATAAGCTTACAGTAGTTTAAAATAGCAATTTCTAACGAAAACAACTATAATTCCACATTTTGAATTTCTCTATCTAATCTCTATCTCTATTTCTTCTAAAAGGGCTGAATAATGTCAATTTTCGACATTTGTTAGCCCTTCAAAAATACATTAAAACACTTGAAAAAAACGTTGTTTTTAAGAATATAATTGATACATAAATTACATGATAAATACATATTTTAAGCTCATAATATTGTAAAATATAGTTGTGTAAAAGTGCTGAATAATGTCAAATTTCGACATTTTTTAGGCTTTCAAAAATACATTAAAACACTTGAAAAAACGTTGTTTTTAAGATTAAAATTGATACATAAATTTTATGAAAAATACATATTTTTAGCTATTAATTTTGTAAAATATAGTTGCAGCAAATATAAAAACCTATTTAGCTACAGATATCAAGAAATATACTTCAATTTGTAGAAAAAACAACTCTTCACTGATAACTAGCTAAAATCATTGAAAACACTACATTTTTTGTGTTTATAGCAATATGATAAGTAAAAGTACTTGTATATATACAATAACGCTACAGTTTACAAGAAACTATGAAAAACGCTTGCAATATACCGTTATATCACAATAAATGACCTCTTACTCTTCTATTTAATAGCTTAATGTAATGTAAGCTACTTATAGGTGCAAATTATGCTAAAAAGAGGATTTTATACTTCAATTTGTAGGAAAACAGCTATATATCACTGATAACTAGCTAAAATCATTGAAAACACTACGTTTTATGGGTTTATAGCAATATAATAAGTAAAACTACTTGTATATATACAATAACACTACAGTTTACAAGAAACTATGAAAAACGCTTGCAATATACCGTTATATCACAATAAATACCCTCTGACTCTTCTATTTATTAGCTTAATGTAAAGTAAGCTACTTATAGGTCCAAATTATTCTAAAAAAAGGATTGTATACTTCAATTTGTAGCAATACAGCTATATATCACCAATAACTAGCTAAAACCATTGAAAAGAACACATTTTGTGGGTATAAAGCAATATCATAAGGTATATTCCTTCTATTAATGATATAACACTACAATTAAGAAGAAACTATGAAAAACACGTATAATATACAATTGTATCACAATATAGAGTCTCAAACTCCTATTATAAGCTTACAATAGTTTAAAATAGCAATTTCTAACGAAAACAACTATAATTCCACATTTTGAATTTCTCTATCTAATCTCTATCTCTATTTCTTCTAAAAGGGCTGAATAATGTCAATTTCGACATTTTTTAGCCCTTCAAAAATACATTAAAACACTTGAAAAAACGTTGTTTTTAAGAATAAAATTGATACATAAATTACATGAAAAAGACATATTTTAAGCTCATAATATTGTAAAATATAGTTGTGTAAAAGTGCTGAATAATATAAAATTTCGACATTATTTAGCATTTCAAAAATACATTAAAACACTTGAAAAAACGTTGTTTTTAAGATTAAAATTGATACATAAATTACATGAAAAATACATATTTTAAGCTCATAATATCGTAAAATATAGTTGTGTAAAAGTGCTGAATGATGTCAAATTTCGACATTTTTTAGGCTTTCAAAAATACATTAAATCGCTTGAAAAAATGTTGTTTTTAAGATTAAAATTGATACATAAACTTTATGAAAAATACATATTTTTAGCTATTAATTTTGTAAAATATAGTTGCAGCAAATATAAAAAGCTATTTAGCTACAGATATAAAGAAATATACTTCAATTTGTAGAAAAAACAACTCTTCACTGATAACTAGCTAAAATCATTGAAAACACTACATTTTTTGGGTTTATAGCAATATGATAAGTAAAAGTACTTGTATATATACAATAACGCTACAGTTTACAAGAAACTATGAAAAACGGTTGCAATATACCGTTATATCACAATAAATAACCTCTTACTCCTCTATTTATTAGCTTAATGTAATGTAAGCTACTTATAAGTGCAAATTATTCTAAAAAAAGGATTGTTTACTTCAATTTGTAGGAAAACAGCTATATATCACCGATAACTAGCTAAAATAATTTAAAAGAACACAAAATGTGGGTATAAAGCATTATCATAAGGTAAATTCCTTCTATTAATGATATAACACTTCAATTAAGAAGAAACTATGAAAAACACGTATAATATACAATTGTATCACAATATAGAGTCTCAAACTCCTATTATAAGCTTACAGTAGTTTAAAATAGCAATTTCTAACGAAAACAACTATAATTCCACATTTTGAATTTCTCTATCCAATCTCTATCTCTATTTCTTCTAAAAAGGCTGAATAATGTCAATTTTCGACATTTTTTAGCCCTACAAAAATACATTAAAACACTTAAAAAAAAGTTGTTTTTAAGAATAAAATTGATACGTAAATTACATGAAAAATACATATTTTAAGCTCATAATATTGTAAAATATAGTTGTGTAAAAGTGCTGAATAATGTCAAATTTCGACATTTTTTAGGCTTTCAAAAATACATTAAAACACTTGAAAAAACGTTGTTTTTATGATTAAAATTGATACATAAATTTTATGAAAAATACATATTTTTAGCTATTAATTTTGTAAAATATAGTTGCAGCAAATATAAAAAGCTATTTAGCTACAGATATAAAGAAATATACTTCAATTTGTAGAAAAAACAACTCTTCACTGATAACTAGCTAAAATCATTGAAAACACTACATTTTTTGGGTTTATAGCAATATGATAAGTAAAAGTACTTGTATATAATAACGCTACAGTTTACAAGAAACTATGAAAAATGCTTGCAATATACCGTTATATCACAATAAATAACCTCTTACTCTTCTATTTAATAGCTTAATGTAATGTAAGCTACTTATAGGTGCAAATTGTTCTAAAAAGAGAATTTTATACTTCAATTTGTAGGAAAACAGCTATATATCACCGATAAATAGCTAATATCATTGAAAACACTACATTTTATGGGTTTATAGCAATATGATAAGTAAAACTCTTTTTATATATACAATAACGCAACAGTTTACAAGAAACTATGAAAAACGCTTGCAATATACCGTTATATTACAATAAATAACCTCTTACCCTTCTATTTATTAGCTTAATGTAATGTAAGCTATTTATAGGTCAAAATTATTCTAAAAAAAGGATTGTATACTTCAATTTGTAGGAAAACAGCTATATATCACCGATAACTAGCTAAAATCATTGAAAAGAACACATTTTGAGGGTATAAAGCATTATCATAAGGTAAATTCCTTCTATTAATGATAAAACACTACAATTAAGAAGACATTATGAAAAACACGTATAATATACAATTGTATCACAATATAGAGTCTCAAACTCCTATTATAAGATTACAGTAGCTCAAAATAGCAATTTCTAACGAAAACAATTATAAATCCACATTTTGAATTTCTCTATCATAAAAAGGGCTGAATAATGTCAATTTTCGACATTTTTTAGCTCTTCAAAAATACATTAAAACACTTGAAAAAACGTTGTTTTTATGAATAAAATTGATACATAAATTTTATGAAAAATACATATTTTAAGCTCATAATATTGTAAAACATAGTTGTGTAAAAGTGCTGAATCATGTCAAATTTTGACATTATTTAGCATTTCAAAAATACATTAAAATACTTGAAAAAACATTGTTTATAAGATTAAAATTGATATCTAAATTTCATGAAAAATACATATTTTTAGCTATTAATTTTGTAAAATATAGTTGTAGCAAATATAAAAAGCTATTTAGCTACAGATATAAAGAAATATACTTCAATTTGTAGAAAAAACATCTCTTCACTGATAACTAGCTAAAATCATTGAAAACACTACATTTTTTGGGGTTATAGCAATATGATAAGTAAAACTACTTGTATATATACAATAACGCTACAGTTTACAAGAAACTATGAAAAACGCTTGCAATATACCGTTATATCACAATAAATAACCTCTTACTCTTCTATTTAATAGCTTAATGTAATGTAAGCTACTTATAGGTGCAAATTATTCTAAAAAGAGGATTTTATACTTCAATTTGTAGGAAAACAGCTATATATCACTGATAACTAGCTAAAATCATTGAAAACACTACATTTTATGGGTTTATAGCAATATAATAAGTATCACTACTTGTATATATACAATAATGCTACAGTTTACAAGAAACTATGAAAAACGGTTGCAATATACCGTTATATCACAATAAATAACCTCTTACTCATCTATTTATTAGCTTAATGTAATGTAAGCTACTTATAAGTGCAAATTATTCTAAAAAAAGGATTGTTTACTTCAATTTGTAGGAAAACAGCTATATATCACCGATAACTAGCTAAAATCATTGAAAAGAACACATTTTGTGGGTATAAAGCATTATCATCAGGTAAATTCCTTCTATTAATGATATAACACTTCAATTAAGAAGAAACTATGAAAAACACGTATAATATACAATTGTATCACAATATAGAGTCTCAAACTCCTATTATAAGCTTACAGTAGTTTAAAATAGCAATTTCTAACGAAAACAACTATAATTCCACATTTTGAATTTCTCTATCTAATCTCTATCTCTATTTCTTCTAAAAAGGCTGAATAATGTCAATTTTCGATATTTTTTAGCCCTTCAAAAATACATTAAAACACTTGAATAAAAGTTGTCTTTAAGAATAAAATTGATACATAAATTACATGAAAAATACATATTTTAAGCTCATAATATTGTAAAATGTAGTTGTGTAAAAGTGCTGAATAATGTCAAATTTCGACATTTTTTAGGCTTTCAAAAATACATTAAAACACTTGAAAAAACGTTGTTTTTAAGATTAAAATTGATACATAAATTTTATGAAAAATACATATTTTTAGCTATTAATTTTGGAAAATATAGTTGCAGCAAATATAAAAACCTATTTAGCTACAGATGTAAAGAAATATACTTCAATTTGTAGAAAAAACAACTCTTCACTGATAACTAGCTAAAATCATTGAAAACACTACATTTTTTGGGTTTATAGCAATATGATAAGTAAAAGTACTTGTATATAATAACGCTACATTTTACAAGAAACTATGAAAAATGCTTGCAATATACCGTTATATCACAATAAATAACCTCTTACTCTTCTATTTAATAGCTTAATGTAATGTAAGCTAAAAATAGGTGCAAATTATGCTAAAAAGAGGATTTTATACTTCAATTTGTAGGAAAACAGCTGTATATCACCGATAAATAGCTAAGATCATTGAAAACACTACATTTTATGGGTTTATAGCAATATGATAAGTAAAACTACTTGTATATATACAAAAACGCTACAGTTTACAAGAAACTATGAAAAACGCTTGCAATATACCGTTATATCACAATAAATAACCTCTGACTCTTCTATTTATTAGCTTAATGTAATGTAAGCTACTTATAGGTGCAAATTATTCAAAAAAGAGGATTTTATATTTCAATTTGTAGGAAAACAGCTATATATCACTGATAACTAGCTACGATCATTGAAAACACTACATTTTATGGGTTTGTAGCAATTTAATAAGTATCACTACTTGTATATATACAATAACGCTACAGTTTACAAGAAACTATGAAAAACGGTTGCAATATACCGTTATATCACAATAAATAACCTCTTACTCTTCTATTTATTAGCTTAATGTAATGTAAGCTACTTATAAGTGCAAATTATTCTAAAAAAAGGATTGTTTGTAGGAAAACAGCTATATATCACCGATAACTATCTAAAATCATTGAAAAGAACACATTTTGTGGGTATAAAGCAATTTATCTAAGGTAATATTCCTCATTAATGATAAACTACAATTAAAAAGAAACTATGAAAATGACACGATATAGATACCAATTGACTCACAATATAGAGTTCAAATCCTATCATAAGCTTACAATAAGTTTAAAAATAGCAATTCTAATGAAACAACTCTATTAATTTCCCCATTTTGATTTCTCTATCTAACTCTATCTCTATTTTTCTAAAAGGGTCTGAATAATGTTCAATTTCGACTTTTACCCTTCAAAAATACATTAAAACACTTGAAAAAACATTGTTTTTAGGAATAAAGTTGATACTTTAATTACATGAAAAATAAATATTTTACGCTCATAATATTGTAAAATATAGTTGTGTAAAAGTGCTGAATAATGTCAAATTTCGACATTTGTTACGCTTTCAAAAATACATTAAAACACTTGAAAAAAATGTTGTTTTTAAGATTAAAATTTATACATAAATTTTATGAAAAATACATATTTTTAGCTATTAATTTTGTAAAATATAGTTGCAGCAAATATAAAAAGCTATTTAGCTACAGATATAAAGAAATATACTTCAATTTGTAGAAAAAACAACTCTTCACTGATAACTAGCTAAAATCATTGAAAGCACTACATTTTTTGGGTTATAGCAATATGATAAGTAAAAGTACTTGTATAAATACAATAACGCTACAGTTTACATGAAACTATGAAAAACGCTTGCAATATACCGTTATATCACAATAAATAACCTCTTACTCTTCTATTTAATAGTTATGTAATGTAAGCTACTTAAGGTGCAAATTAATTCTAAAAAGATAATTTTATACTTCAATTTGTAGGAAAACAGCTATATATCACTGATAACTAACTAAATTCATTGAAAACACTACATTTATGGGTTTATAGCAAATATAATAGTAAAACTACCTGTATATATACAATAACGCTACGTTTAGAAGAAACATGAAAACGCTTGCAATATACCGTTTATCCAATAAATAACCTTGACTCTTCTATTAAATAAGCTTATGTATTGTAACTACTTATAGGTGCAAATTATTCAAAAAAGAGGATTTTATACTTCAAATTAGTAGGAATTATACTATATATCCTGATAACTAGACTACGATCATTGAAAACACTACATTTTATGGTTTATAGCAATTTAATAAGTTACTTTGTATATATCAATAACGCTCAGTTTACAATGAACTATGAAAAAACGCTTGCATTACGAGTAAATATCACAAATTGAAATAACCTCTTAACTCCTATTTATTACTTAATGTAATTAAGTCTACTTAAGTGAAATTATTCTAAAAAAAAGGATTGTTTACTTCAAATTGTAGGAAATACACTCATATTTCACCGAAACTAGCTAAAATCATTCGAAAAAAACACATTTTGTGGGTAAAAAAAGCATTTATATAAGGGTAAATCCTTCTATTAATGATATAACACTACTATTAAGAAGAAACATGAAAAACACTATAATATACAATCTATCACATATAGAGTCTCAAACTCATATAAGCTTACAGTACTTTAAAAGCATTCTACGAAACTAAAATAATCCCCATTTTGAAATTCTCTATCTAATCTCTATCTCTATTTCTTCTAAAGGGCTGAATAATGTCAAATTTCGACATTTTTTAAAGGCTAAAATAAATCAAAAACTTGAAAAAACGTTGTTTTTAGGAAATAAAAACTAAAAAACTTCATGAAAAATATAATATTTTAAGCTCATACATATGTAAAAATATAGTTTGTAAAAGTCTGAATAATGTCAAATTTCGACATTTTTTAAGGTGTCAAAATACATTTAAAACACTTTGTAAAAACGTTGTTTTTAAGATTAAAATTGATAAAAATTTATGAAAAATACATATTTTTAGATTAAATTTGTAAAAATATTTGCAGAAATATAAAAAGCTATTTAGCTACAGATTATTAAAGAATAATTCAATGTAGAAAAAACAACTTTCACTGAAACTAGCTAAAATCAATGAAAACTCACATTTTTTGGTTTATAGAAATATGTAATAAAAGTACTTGTATATATAAAAATAACGCTTACAGGTTTACAAGAACTATGAAAAAATGCTGCAAGATACGTTATAAAACAATAAATAACCTCTTACATCTATTTAAAAAGCTTATGAATGTAAGCTACTTATAGTGCAAATTATGTAAAAGAGGATTTTATACTTTCAATTTGTAGGAAACAGCTGTATATCACCGATAAATAGCTAAGATTCATTGAAAACAAGCATTTTATGGGTTTATTAGGAAACAGCTATGATAAGAAAAACTATTGTAATATATAAAAACGCTACAGTTTACAATGGTATAGAAAAACGCTTGCAAAATACCGTTTATATCACAATAAATAACCTCTGACTCTTCTATTTTATAGCTTAAGTATGTAAGCTACTATAGGTGCAAATACCGTTCTAAAAAGAGGATTTTACACTTCAATTTGTAGGTAAACAGCTGTATATCACCGATAAATAGCTAAGGTCAATTATACAAAAACACATTTTATGGGTTTATAGCAATTGATGAATAAACTACTTGTATATATACAAAAACGCTTACAAGTTACATATGAAACTTATGAAAAACTTGCAAATATAACCTTGTATAATTACCAAAATAAATAACACTCTTACTCATCTATTAAAGCTTAATGTAATGTAGCTATTATAGGTCAAATTATCTACTAAGGATTTTATACTTCAATTTGTAGGTAAACGCTATTATCACTGATTCAATACTAAAATCTGAAACACTACATTTTAGGAAGTATAGCATATAATAGTAAAATACATTATATTTACAATAATGTATGAGTTTAGAAGAAACTAAGAAAAACGCTGAATTACCGAAGATAACTAAAAATAAACTCTATACTTTTCTATTTATTAGCTAATGTAATGTAAGCTACTTATAAGTGCAATTTTTTATTTATTAAAAAAGGATGTTTACTTCAATTTGTAGGAAAACAGCTATATATCACGATATTAGCTAAAATCATTGAAAAGAACACTTTTTGGTATAAACATATCTAAGGTAAATCCTTTATTAATGATATAACACTACAATTAAGAAGAAACTATGAAAAACAGTATTAATATACAATTGTATCACAAAATAAGTCTCAAACTCCTATATAAGCTAAACAGTAGTTTAAAACAGAATTTCTAACGAAAACAACTAATTCACATTTTGAATTTCTCTATCTAATCTCTATCTCTAGTTCTTCTAAAAGCTGAATATGTTCAATTTTCGACATTTTTAGCCCTCAAAAATACATTAAACACTGAAAAAACGTTTTTTTAACGAATAAAATTGATACATAAGTCATAAAAATACCATATTTTAAGCTCTAATATCGTAAAATATAGTTGTGAAAAGATGCTGAATGATGTTCAAATTTCGACATTTATTTAGGCTTCAAAAATACATTTAAACGCTTGAAAAACGTTGATTATTGTAGTTAAAATGACTAATGATAAATTTCGACATTTTAGTTTAAAAATACATAAACTTAAAAATTAGTATTATTTTTAAAATATTGCAGCAAATATAAAAAAGCTATTTAGCTACAGTATAAAGGAAATACTTCATTTGAGAAAAAAACTCTCACTGATAATAGCTAAAATCATTGAAAAAACTACATTTTTTGGGTTTAGCAATATGATAAGTAAAAGTACTTGTATAATACAAAACGCTACAGTTTACAAGAAACTATGAAAAATGCTTGCAATATACCGTAATAGCACATATAAATAACCTCTTACGTTCTTCTATTAACTAGCTTATGTAATTAGCTACTTATAGTGCAAATTTAAAAGAGGTTTATACTTCATTTGATAGAAAAGCTATATATCACCTATAGTAAATAGTTTAAATAATCATTTAAAAACTCAATTTTATGGGTTAAAGCAATATGATCACAAAAATACTTTGTATAATAAAATAACTAGGTTTACAAGAATATGAAAAATGCTTCAATATACCGTTATTAATAAATAACCTCTTACTTCTTCATATTGCTTAATTATGTAAGCTATTATCGTCTAAATTATCTAAAAAAAGGCTTGTATACTTCAATTTTGTAGTAATAATACAGCTATATATCACCGATAAACTAGCTAAAACCATTGAAAATGAACACATTTTGTGGGTATAAACCATTATTATAACGTATATTACCTTCTATTAATGAATAACCATTCAATAAGAAGAAATATGAATAAACACGTATAATTACAATTGTATCACAATATAAGAGTTCAAAACTCCTATTATAAGCTTACAGTAGTTTAAAATAGCAATTCTAACGAAAACAACTTAATTCCACATTTTGAAATCTTCTCTAAACTCTATTCTAATTCTTCTAAAGGGCTGAATAAGTCAATTTTCGAAAATTTTTAGCACCTTCAAAATACATTTAAACAACTTGAAAAAACTTTTTTTAAGATATAAAATGTAATAATAATTCAATTACATGAAAAATACATATTTAAGCAAATATTGTAAAATATAGTTGTGTAAAATGCTGAATAATGTCAAATTTCGACATTTTTTAGGCTTCAAATAATACATTTAAAAACTTGAAAAAACGTTGTTTTTAAGATTAAAATTGATACATAAATTTTATGAAAATACATATTTTAGCTATTAATTTTAAAATATAGTTGCAAAAATTTTTTAAACCTATTTAGCTAAGATATAAAGAAATATACTTCATGTAAAAAACAACTCTTTACTGATAACTAGTAAAATCTATTGAAAACATTAAAAATCTTGTTTGATAGCAATATGAAATAAGTAAAAGTACTTGTAATACAATAACGCTACAGTTTACAGAAAACTATGAAAATCATTGCAAATATACGTTTATTGGAAATAAATACTCTTATCCTTATTTAATAGCTAATGTAATTAAGCTACTTTAAGTAGCAAATTATGCTAAAAAGTGAATTTATCTTCAATTTGATAGGAAAAACGCTGTATATCACCGATAAATAGCTAAGATCATTGAAAACACTACTTTTATGGTTATAGCAAATGTATAATAAAAATACTTGTTATATACTCAAACGCTAAAGTAACAAGAATCATGAAAAACGCTTGCAATATACCGTTATATCACATAAATTAGCCTTGAATCATTTATAAACTACTTCTTAATGTAATGTAAGCTACTTATAGGTGCAAATATTCAAAAAAAGGATTATACTTCAATTTGTAGGAAAACAGCTATAATATCACTGATAACTTATTAGACTTGAAACACGTAATTTTATGGGTTGATAGCATTATTTAATAAAGATGATACTTTGTATATAATATAACGCTACAGTTACAAAAACTATGAAAAACGGTTGCAATATACGTTATATCAAAAAATAACCTCTTTACTCAGCTATTTAATAGCTTAATATGTAACTATTATAAAGTGCAAATTATTCTAAAAAAAGGATTGTTATTCAATTTGTAGGAAACAGTCTAATATCACCGATAACTAGCTAAAATCATTGAAAGAACACATTTTGTGGTTAAAGCATTATCATCAGTAAATTCCTTATTAATGAATAAACACTTCAATTAAGAAAACTATGAAAAAAGTATAATACATTGTATCACAATATAGAGTCTCAAACTCCTATTATAAGCTTACAGAGTTTTTAAATACAATTCTAACGAAGGAAACTATAATTCCACATTTTAATCTCTTCTATTAATCTCTATCTATTTCTAAAAAGGCTGATAATGTCAATTTTCGATATTTTTAGCCTTCAAAAATACATTAAAACACTTGAATAAAAGTTGACTTTAAGAAAAAATTGAACATAATTACATTAAAAATACATTTTTAAGTCATAATATTGTAAAATGTAGTTGTGTAAAAGTGCTGAATAATGTCAAATTTCGAATTTTTTAGGCTCTTCAAAAATACATTAAAACACTTGAAAAAACGTTTGTTTTTAAGATAAAAATTGATACATAAATTTATGAAAAATACATATTTTTAGCTATTAATTTGGAAAATATAGTTGCGCAAATAAAAACCTACTTAGATACAGATGAAAGAAATATACTTTCATTTGTAGAAAAAACAATAAACACTTGAAAAACTAGCTAAAATCATTGAAAAAACATACATTTTTTGGTTATAAAAGCAATATTGTAAGTAAAGTATTGTAAATAATAATCGCTACATTTTACAAGAAACTATTTGAAAAATGCTATGCAAATATACCGTTATTCAAAAAATAACTCTTACTCTTCTATTAATAGCTAATGTAATGTAAGTACTTATAGGTGCAAATTATGCTAAAAAGAGGATTTTATACTTCAATTGTAGAAAACGCTGTATATCACGATAAATAGCTAAGATCATTGAAAACACTACATTTTATGGTTATACAAATGATAAGTAAAACTACTTGTATAATACAAAAACGCTACAGTTTTACAAGAAACTAAAGAAAAAGTTTGCAATATACCGTTTTTAATCACAATAATAACCTCGACTCTTCTATTTATTTGCTTAATTAATGTAAGCTACTATAGGTGCAATTATTCAAAAAGAGATTTATACTTTAAATTTTTAGGAAAACAGCTATATATACTGATAACTAGCCGATCATAAAAACACTACATTTTATGGTTGTAGCAATTTAAAGTATCACACTTGTATATATACAATAAAAGCTACAGTTTTCAAGAACTATGAAAAGGTTGGAATTCCGTTATATCACAATAAATAACCTCTTACTCACTATTTATTTTGCTTAATGTATGTAAGCTACTTATAAGTGCAAAAATTTTTCAAAAAAAGGATGTTTACTTCAATTTGTGGAAAACAGCTATTACACCCTAAAATAGCTAAAAACATTGAAAAGAACACTTTTGTGGGAAAAAAGCATTATCATCAGGTAAATTCCTTCTATTAATGATATAAACCCTTCAATTTAAAAAGAAACTATGAAAAACACGTATAATATACAATTGTATCACAATATAGAGTTCAACCCTATTATAAAGCTTCAGTAGTTTAAATAGCAATTTCTAACGAAAACAACTATAATTCCACATTTTGAATCTCTCTATTAATCTCCTTCCTATTTCTTTTAAAAAGGCTGAATAATGTCAATTTTCGATATTTTTTAGCCCCTTTAAAAAAACATTAAAACACTTGAATAAAAATTTTCTTTAGAATAAAATGATACTAAATACATGAAAATACATATTTTAAGCTCATAATATTGTAAAATGTAGTTGTGAAAAAGTGCTGAATATGTCAAATTCGACATTTTTTAGGGTTTCAAAAAACATAAAACACTTGAAAAAACGTTGTTTTAAGATTAAAATTGTACATAAATTTTAGAAAATACATATTTTAGCTATTAATTTGGAAAAAATATAGTTGCAGCAAATAATAAAAACCTATTAGCTACAGATGTAAAGAAAATACTTCAATTTGTAGAAAAAACAACTCTCATAGATAATGCTAAAATCTTGAAAACACTACATTTTTGGGTTTTTAGCAAAATGATAAGTAAAAGTACTTGTATATAATAACGTACATTTACAAGAAACTATAAAATGCTTGCAATATACCCTTATATCACAATAAATAACCTCTTACTCTTTATTTAATAGCTTAATGTAATGTAAGCTACTTATAGGTGCAAATTATGCTAAAAAGAGATTTATACTTCAATTTTAGGAAAACAGCTAAAATCACAAAATAGCTTTAAGATCATTTGAAAAATACAAAATTTAGGGTTTATAGCAATATAAGTAAAAACTACTTTTGTATATATACAAAAACGCTTACGTTACAAGGAAATATGAAAACGCTTGCAATAACCGTTAATCACATAAATAACCTCTGACTCTTCATTTATTTGTTAAGTAATGTAAGCTACTATAGGTGCAATTATTCAAAAAAGAGGATTTTATACTTCAATTGTAGGAAAACGCTATATATTCATGATAATAGCTACGAAACATTGAAAACAACTAACATTTATGGGTTTGTAGCAATTTAATAAGTATCACTACTTGTAATTATACAATAAAAGCTACAGTTTACAAGAAACATAAACATAAAAAAAATTTATAAGTTATATCACAAAAAAAAACTTTATTTCTTCTATTTATTAGCTTAATGTAATGTAAGCCCACTTATAAGTGCAAATTATTCTAAAAAAAGGAAATTTTTTGTTTTTGGAAAACAGCTATTATAACCGATAACTATTTTAAATATTTAAAAGAACACATTTTTTTGGGGTAAAAGCATTATATAAGGTAAATCCCTTTTTCTATAATGATATAACATACAATTAAGAAGAAACTATGAAAACCGTATAATAACAAATTTTATCACAATATAGGTCTCAAACTCCCATTATAACTTACATAGTTTAAAATAGCAATTTCTAACGAAAACAACTTAAATTCACATTTTGAATTTCTCTCTAATCTCTATCTTATTTTTCTAAAAGGCTGAATAAAGTCAAATTTTCGACATTTTTTAGCCTTCAAAAATAATTAAAACACTTGAAAAAACGTTTTTTTAAGAATAAAATTGATACAAAATAATGAAAATACATATTTAAGCTCAAATATTGTAAAATATAGTTGTGTAAAAAGTGCTGAATAATGTCAAATTTTCGACATTTTTTAGGCTTTCAAAAATACATTAAAACACTAAAAAACGTTGTTTTTAAGATTAAAATTGATACATAAAAATTTTTTGAAAAATACATATTTTTAGCTATTAATTTGTAAAAATATTGCAGCAAATAAAAAACTATTTAGCTACAATATAAAGAAATTATTCAATTTGTAGAAAAAACAACTCTTACTGAAAACTAGCTAAAATCATTGAAAACCTACATTTTTGGGTTATAGCAATATAAAGTAAAGTACTTGTATATATACAATAAGCTACAGTTTACAAAAACTTTTAAAAATGCTTGCAATATACCGTTAAAACACATAAATAACCTCTTACTCTTTATTTAATAGCTTTAAAGTAATGTTTAAACTACTTATAGGTGCAAATTACTAAAAAGAGGATTTTACTTCAATTGTAGGAAACCAGCTGTATATCACCGATAAATACTAAGATATTGAAAACATATTTTATGGGTTTATAGCAATAGTAAGTAAAATACTTGAAAATAAAAAAAACGTACCCTTTAAAAAACTATGAAAAACGCTTGCAATATACCCTAAATCACAATAAATAACCTTTTGACTCTTCTATTTATAGCTTAATGTAATGTAAGCTACTTATAGGGCAAATATCTAAAAAAGGGAATTTTACCCTTCAATTTGAGAAAACGCTGTATATCACCGATAATAGCTAAGATCATTTAAAACACTACATTTTATGAGTTTATAGCAATATGATAAGTAAAACTATTTTATATAACAAAACGCTACAGTTCGAAGAAACTTTGAAAAACGTTGCAATTTTACCGTTTTATCACAATAAATAACCTCTTAATCTTCTATTTAATAGCTTAAAAGTAATAAGCTACTTATAGTGCATATTTTTCTAAAAAGAGGATTTTGTACTTCAATTTTGTAGGAAAACGCTATATATCACTGATAACTAGCTAAAAAACATTGAAAAACTACATTTTATGGGTTTATAGCAATAAAAGTAAAGTACTGATTATACAATAACGCTACATTTTAGAAGAAACTATGAAAAACACTTGCAATATACCGTTTTATCAAATAAATAAACCTTTCTCTTCTATTATAGTTAATGAATGAACCCACTTAAGGTGAAATTATTCTAAAAAGAGGATTTTATACTTCAATTTTGTAGGGAAAAAAGCTGTATATCACCATAAATAGCTAAGATCATGAAAACACTACATTTTATGGGTTTTTAGCAATATGAAAGTAAAACTATTTTTATATATAACAAAAACGCTACAGTTTCAAGAAAATATGAAAACGCTTGCAAATACGTAATCACAAAAATAACCTTATCTCCTTATTAATAGCTTAATGTAATGTAAGTACTTATAGTGCAAATTATTCTAAAAGAGGGTTTATACTTCAATTGTAGGAAAAACAGTTTATATCACCGATAACTAGCTAAAATAATGAAATTATTACAAATTTTTTTTTTATAGCACCAATAATAAGTAAACTACTTGTATATATACAATAACGCTACAGTTTAAAGGGAAAAAACTATGAAAAACGCCTGCAATATACCGTTATATCACAATAAAATAACCTCTTACTCTTCTATTTAAAAGCTTAATGTAATGTAAGCTACTATAGGTGCAAATTGTTTTAAAAAGAAAGGTTTTATACTTCAATTTGTAGGAAAATAGCTATATATCACCGATAAATAAGACTAAGATCATTGAAAACACTACATTTTAGGGTTTTTATAGCAATATGATTAAGTAAAACTACTTTATAATATATAAAAAAAAACGCTACAGTTTACAAGAAACTATGAAAAACGCTTGCAATATAACGTTTATATCACAATAAATAAACCTCTTACTCTTCTATTTAAATAGCTTAGTAATGTAAGCTAACGATAGGTGGCAAATTATGCTAAAAAGAGATGTTTATACTTCAATTTGTAGGAAACAGATATATATCACTGATAAACTAGATAAAATCATTGAAAAAACACGATATTTAGGGTTTATAGCAATATAATAAGTAAAAAACTACTTGTAATATATACAATAAAGCTACAGCTTAGAAGAAACTATGAAAAAGCTTGCAATATACCGTTAATCACAAAAATAAACCTCTTACTATTATAATTGAGATTAGCGTAATGTAATGTAAGCTACTTATAGGTAAAAATATTTTAAAAGAGGTTTTATACTTCAATTTGTAGGAAAACAGCATATATCACCGATAAATAGCTAATATCATGAAAAACACTACCATTTTAGGGTATAGCATATATGATAAGTAAAACTAATCGATATATACAATACCGCTATAGTTTACAAGAAACTATGAAAAAACGCTTGACAATATACCCGTTATATCACAATAATACCTTCTTCCTCTTATAGTTATTAGTTAATGTTATATAATGGAAGCTACTTATAGGTCCAAATTATTCTAAAAAAAAGGATTGTTTACTTTCAATTTGTAGGAATACAGCTATATATCCACCAATAACTAGCTAAAACCATTGAAAAAGAACACATTTTGTGGGTTATAAAGCAATTATCATTAAGGATATTCTTTCTATTAATGATATTAACATACAATAAGAAGAAACTATGAAAAACAGATATAATATACAATTGTATCAACAATATAGAGTCTCAAACTCCTATTATAAGGTTACAGTAGTTTAAAATAGCAATTTCTAACGAAAACAACTCTAATTCCACCTTTTGAATTTCTCTATCAAATCTCTATCACTATTTCTTCTAAAAGGGCTGTATAATGTCAATTTTCGACATTTTTTAGCAATTCAAAAAATACATTAAAACACTTGAAAAAAAACTTTGTTTTAGGAATAAAATTGATACATAAATTACATGAAAAATACAATATTTTAAGCTCATAATATTGTAAAATATAGTTTTGTAAAAGTGCTGAATAATGTCAAATTTCGACATTTTTAGGCTTTCAAAAATACATTAAAACACTTGAAAAAACGTTGTTTTTAAGATTAAAATGATTCATAAATTATGAAAAAAACATATTTTTAGCTATTAATTTGTAAAATATAGTTGCAGCAAATATAAAAACCTATTTAGCTACAGATATAAAGAAATATACTTCAATTTGTAGAAAAAAAAACTCTTCACTGATAACTAGCTAAATCATTGAAAACACTACATTTTTTGGGTTTATAGCAATATGATAAGTAAAAGTACTTGTATATATACAATAACGCTACAGTTTACAAGAAACTATGAAAAATGCTTGCAATATACCGTTATATCACAATAAATAACCTCTTACTCTTCTATTTAATAGCTTAATGTAATGTAAGCTACTTATAGGTGCAAATTATGCTAAAAAGAGGATTTTATACTTCAATTTGTAGGGAAAACAGCTATATATCACTGATAACTAGCTAAAATCATTGAAAACACTACATTTATGGGTTTATAGCAATATGATAAGTAAAAACTACTTGTATATATACAAAAAACGCTACAGTTTACAAGAAACTATGAAAAACGCTTGCAATATACCGTTATATCACAATAAATAACCTCTGACTCTTCTATTTATTAGCTTAATGTAATGTAAGCTACTTATAGGTGCAAATTATTCAAAAAAGAGGATTTTATACTTCAATTTGTAGGAAAACAGCTATATATCACTGATAACTACTAACATCATTGAAAACACTACATTTTATTGGTTTATATTAGCCATATAATAAGTAAAACTACTTGTATATATACAATAACCGCTACAGTTTAGAAGAAACGGAAGAAACGCTTGCAAATTATTACCGTTTATAATCACAATAAATACCTCTTACTCTTTATTTACTAGCTTAATTAATGTAAAGCTACTTATAGTAAAAATTATTTTAAAAAGAGGATTTTATACTTCATTTGTAGAACAGCTATATATCACCGATAAATAGCTAATATCCATTGAAACCTTACATTTTATGGTTTAAGCAATATGTAAGTAAACTAACTATTATATATCCATAACACTATAGTTTTACAAGAACTATGAACAACGCTTGCAATATTACCGTTATATCACAATAAATACCTTCTTACTCTTCTATTTATTAGTTTAATGTAATGTAAGCTACTAATAAGGATCCCACTTATTCTATCTAAAAAAAAGGATTGTTTTTACCTTCAATTTGTATGGAATACAGCTATATATCACCATACTAGCTAAAACATTGAAGAACCCAGTTTTGTTATAAAGCATTATCATAAGGTATATTCCTGCTATTATGATATAACACTACAATTAAGAGAACTTGAAAAACACGTTATAATATACAATTGTATCACAATATCGAGTCTCAAACTCCTATTATAAGCTTACTTATTTAAATAGCAATTTCTAACGAAAACAACTATAATTCTCACATTTGAATTCTCTATCAAATCTCTATCACTATTTCTTCTAAAAGGGCTGTATAATGTCAATTTTCGACATTTTGTTAGCATTCAAAATACATTAAAACACTTGAAAAACGTTGTTTTTTAGGAATAAATGATACATCATTCATGAAAAATACATATTTTAAGCTCATAATATTGGTAAAATAGTAGTTTTTTTTGTAAAAGTGCTGAATAATGTCAAATTTCGACATTTTTTTAGGCTTTCAAAAATTACATTAAAACCACTTGAAAAAAACGTTGTTTTTAGATTAAATTGATTCATAATTTTATGAAAAAAAAAATATTTTTAGCTATTAATTTTGGTAAAATATAGTTTGCAGCAAAATATAAAAAACCTATTTAGCTACAGATATAAAATATATCTTCAATTTGATAGAATCAACAAGCTCTTTCTTCACTGATAACTAGCTAAAATCATTGAAAACCTACATTTTTTGGTTTTTGGCAATATGATAAGTAAAAGTACTTGTATATATACAATAACGCTACAGTTACAAGAACTATGAAAAATCTTGAAATATACCGTTATATCACATAAATAACCTCTTACTCTTCTATTTAATAGCTTAATGGTATGTAAGCTACTTATGGTGTCAAATTATGCTAAAAAGGGATTTTATACTTCAATTTGTAAAAACAGCTATATATTAACTGATACCTATCTAAAATCTTGAAAACACTACATTTTTGGGTTTTATAGCATATGATAAGTAAACTACTTGTTATATAGCAAAACCGCTATACAGTTTTACAAGAAAACTTGAAAAACGCTTGCAATTCCCGTTTAGTCACAATAAATACCCTCTGACATCTTCTATTTATTAGCTTAAATGTAATGTAAGCTACTTATAGGTGCAAATTATTCAAAAAGAGGATTTTATACTTCCATTTGTAGGAAAACACTATATATCACGGATAACCTAGCTACGATCATTGAAAACACTACATTTTAGGGGTTTATAGCAATTTAATAAGTATCACTACTTGTATATATACAATAACGCTACAGTTTAAAAGAAACTATGAAAAACGGTTGCAATATACCGTTATATCACAATAATAACCTCTTACTCTTCTATTTATTAGCTTAATGTAATGTAAGCTACTTATAAGTGCAAATTATTCTAAAAAAAGGATTGTTTACTTCAATTTGTAGGAAACAGCTATAAAATCACCGATAACTAGCTAAAATCTTTGAAAAGAACACATTTTGTGGGTATAAAGCATTATCATAAGGTAAATTTCCTTTCTATTAATGATATAACACTTCAATTAAGAAGAAACTATGAAAAACACGTACAATATACAATTGTATCACAATATAGAGTCTCAAAATCCTATTATAAGCTACAGTAGTTTAAAATAGCAATTTCTAACGAAAACAACTATAATTCCACATTTTGAATTTCTCTATCCAATCTCTATCTCTATTTCTTCTAAAAAGGCTGAATAAGGGGGAAATTTCGATATTTTTAGCCCCACAAAAATACATAAAACACCTTAAAAAAACGTTGTTTTTAGGAATAAAATTGATACATAAATTACATGGAAAAAAAAACATATTTTAAGCTCATAAATATTGTAAAATATAGTTGTGTAAAAATGGGTGGGAAAAATGTCAAATTCGACATTTTTTAGGCTTTCAAAATACATTAAAACACGGAAAAAACGTTGTTTTAAGATTAAAATGATACATAAATTTTATGAAAAAAACAATTTTTAAACTATTAATTTTGTAAAAAATAGTTGCAGCAAATATAAAAGCATTTAGCTACAGATATAAAGAAAATACTCAATTTGAGAAAAAAAAAAACTCTTCACTGATAACTAGCTAAAATCATTGAAAACACTACATTTTTTGGGGTTTTTAGCAATATGATAAGTAAAAGTACTTGTATATATCCAAAAACGCTACAGTTTACAAGAAACTATGAAAAATGTTTGCAATATACCGTTATATCACAATAAATAACCTCTTACTCTTCTATTAATAGCTTTAAAGTAATGGGAAGCTACTTATAGGGGCAAATTATTCTAAAAGAGGATTTTATACTTCAATTTGTAGGAAAACAGCTTTTATCACATCACTTATTAAAACACTAA